>JABCKS010000350.1:5851-22170 GCA_018851325.1 Termitomyces sp. DKA19 | reverse complement strand
CAGCTCTAACCTCACTGTACTCAGTTAGAGCCTTGAGTTTCACAACTCAATGCTTAATCCCAGCTCTAACCTTGCTGTACTCAGTTAAACTTAAAGCTTCAAGTATGTACAGTGAGATTAGAGCTGAGATTAAGCATTGAGTTGTGAAGTTCAAGGCTCTAACTGAGCACAGTGAGGTTAGAGCTGGGATTAAGCATTGAGTTGTAAAACTCAAAGTTCTAACTAAGTGCAGTAAGGTTAGAGCTAGGATTAAGCATTGAATTGTGAAATTCAAGGCTCTGACTGAGCATAGCAAGGTTAGAGCTAGGATTAAGCATTGAGTTTTGAAATTCAAGGCTCTAACTGAGCACAGCAAAGTTAGAGCCAGGATTAAGCATTGAGTTGGCTATCAAAGACCTATGCTGACTAACTCTTATTTTCTCTACTTACAATTTTCACCTGAAAACTTCCTACTTACAATTTTACTGTTTATGATACAAACAAACCTATGTACTATAAAAACAAGCCAAGTAGTTACGAAATGACAGGAGTTTTGAATCTGCTTAATATCTCTCGAAACTTACCTCTTTCCTCTCGTGTCACGCCACTGCGAACTTTGCCATGTAAACGAGACGGATGGAGGGATAAGTACTAATTCGCACACAGCACACAATCACACAAAAGTTAGATTCTTGGGGTCCGTCTGATTCTACTCAGAGCAAGGTCGATGGATGTCAACATACCATGACCTTGAGGGTTTCTTGCGACTTGAGAGAGGTTTTGATTCAAAAGCCGGAGCTTAAACAATGAATGACAGAAGCGTAGAACTTGCCTTTTAGCATAATTATTGACATTTTTTTTCGTTTTATAGTTGCCATTTGTGGACATTTCGGGACTACGGAACTTGGAGGGTGTACAGAACATGAAGCCGGTGGCAAAACCGATCTCATCACGCGACATATTAACGTTTCGATTGATTCATCATGTAAAAGGTTTGAAGTAGTAGCAGTATCATTTGGTGAGCTGTACAGCCTCGTGTTCTGTGTTGACCATATCAGTGCTTGACTTGATGATCCCAAGCCGCCTAAAAGTTTTATTACAACTCCACGTACAGCGAATACGCAATGGTCATTACAAGGCAACAGGACATGCGCAAAGGTAACAGAAACATCGGACATGGACCTGGATGTGTGTACACTGTAATATTCTATGTGTTCCTAGCGAGATCGTGAGATTCCAAGCGCCGTACCGCCAGCCTGCTGACGAAAAGCAGGATTCAAATTTCTTGCGACTCTGGAGTGTTTCGTCGAGGACACGTACTGTGAAACGTACGGGTTCTCGAATATACCTAGTATGTATGAAGAAGCGTGAGTGCACCCTTGATATCCATCCTTTCAAAGTATATACACAGGGGCTCACCGAAATCGACATATCAATGGGATCCAATTATGTCGTTCCACTGTATGACGTGATCCTATTCAACAACAGCCGGAACGACGAAATACAACCTGATACTAGTAATAGATAGCCATACACAATACAACGTTGAAAGCAAAACACATTAAAATTTAGATGAAAGAAGACCGATTGACCGATGAGGTCCGATGGTGTGTCAGCGGTGCGTGCAGTTTCAGAAAATGTCAACGTAGACATATTAAATGAGGCTCTAGAAATCGCCCAGATCGATCTCGATAGAGTCGATGATGCTTGACTCAAAGGTCTTGCCGGATCCATTTACAGCGGGAGCTGGAACAGATAGAGGCAAGGGTGAAATTTGTCGAGAATCAGGCCTCGCGACTGGCGTGGCAGCAGCAGCAGGAGTTCCAGGTCTAGGACAAGAAAAAAAATTACGATAGGTACACTGATACAAACTATGATTGTAGAAAAAGTACATACCTCGAAGTTGGTGTAGCAGCGTCGAACAAACGTGGCTTAATTTTAAGTCGCGCACTGGGATCGACCGGAGTAGCTGTCCCAGAGGCGGCCAGCTTACGTTCTCGTCTTTTGCGCTCTGCCTCGGCGAGCTCCGCCTTACGCACAGCTTCCATGTTGGCCTTACGATTGCGCTCGTTCACTTTGGCCAAGAGGTCAACGGATTCGTCCTTCTGAGGCTGCGAGGGTACGAGCTCGGCGAGCTTTGCGTCGATCTCGGCGACTTCACTGTAATCGTTTCGGCGTTGAGCAAGGGTACGCGCTTGCATGAGACGAGACTTCTCCATTGTCGCCGAGATAGCAGTAGTTTTCTTATTGAGCTGGTTTTTTTTTGCCAACATAGCATTGATATCGTTCTGAAGAATGAATGATGAGACGAGGCAAAACGGGAAAGATCGAACTCACCTCTGTTACGGGCTGGCTGACGAACTTATTCATCTCAGCGATCTTCTTTTCCAGTTGGCGCTTGGTCGGCAGATTGACGTCTTCGGCACTGCAGACTTTGGCAAAGCGCTCAAATTCTTTCTAGGGGACTATGAGAACAATGTACGATGATGAAAGGAAGAACAAACGTGTTGGAAAGACCCGTTGGACACTTTGTCCATTGGAAAAGGTTTTAAGGATTTACCGTGCATGAGCTCAAGGGTTTGATCGGTCTGTCTATCATTGATACGATACGTCTTGACCGTATCGGCACCGAGGTCTTATGAACTCGTCAACCGGGTTCAAAGTAGTCAGTAAAGATACTCACTCATGATCTGACAGATACGATAGACAGGCAGACCATTCTCCTGGCCGATGAGGTAGCGAACCCATGCATCTACAGATAGATGTTGGTAAAGACCAACGAAAGATATAGAGAGGTCACTTTGGACATAATCTTGAAACCATGGCGCCATGCAATGCTTTGCTAGCAAATCTCGCGTCAGACGACACTTTTCGAGGTCCTCCATGTCAGCAGGCTGGTCATCAGGAGAAATTGGCTTGCTGAACATCTTGCGCTCCTTCTCTTCCTCTTGCTCATATTTAGATATCTGACCATCTTCCGACTCATCGTCAGAGATCTCCATATCCATGGGCGACGAAGAGCGATCTCGTCTTGGAGATCCTTTCGTCTAGGAAGAATGTGACTCATCAGAGGCGAGGCACCGAGTGGAGAAGAGGACGTTCACATACACGTTGCTTTTCATCTTTGGCTTTGCGCTTAGCCTTAAGCTCATCAAGCTTGCGACTCTTTTCCTTTGTCGCACCACGAACAGTGTGTTGACCTACATACTCAATAAGTCAAGATCGCAGTGAGGTCATTGAAAGTCGACATACGTTTAGCAGCCTTCGACACTGCATCCGCATCCGCCCCGCGCTGTTGCTGCTTATACATCTGCGAAATCATACGCTGATCATGTTTGCGTTGCTTCTCCTCAAGTCTCGAGGCAATAATGTTCTCTCGTTCAATCTCGTTCATCTGCATGAGGCTGTCGATATCCATCAGTGAGAATTAGAGAGAAGACAAAGCCATGCTTCAGCCAAACAGGCGACGCTGGATTATAAAGGGTGATGCAGCGGAGTGTGCTTACCGAAGTCTGTCGTCTTCGTCGATAAATTTCCCCTCGAGGGGATACGGTTCGTCCTCCTCTCCCTCCTCACTCTCCGGTCCCTCGCCTTCAGAGTCAGACATACTGAAAGATTCATAGCTTGGCATGAGATATGGTTTGACCAAAATTTAATTGCACGCTTACTCTGCCTTCCTCTTCTTGGACGACAAGACCTTGGAGGAGCCTTGTGACCTCTTGCGCTTTTTGTCTACTCCAGCGAGGGCGAGGAGCTCGTCTTCGAGCTCGAGGTCAGACATGGTGGTCAATTGTAGAAGACAATCCTGAACAATGTCGGCTATCTCGACCGGAAAGACGCATTCCCACGCCACTGATCCCAATGTCGCCGCCCTTGTTCCATGAACATTGTTCAAGGCCTTCGACGTCGTCTTCCTTTTGGTCTGATCAGATTTACTGATTAAATATGATGGAATGAAAGCTTCTCTTAAAGCGGCTCCCCGTCGAGTCTCGCCGATTCCACGCCATCATTAAATCGGGAGAACACCTCAAACACGAGCTTGTGCTCTTGCACGGGGGCTTCAAGAGGAATGATACATCGTGCACAACAGAACTACTTCTAGACTTCTGCGGTATATATCGCGATCGAGGACACTATCTTTCTTCTTCATTTCTGGCGCGAGAACTTGAAGCTGCCCGACTTATGCAGGATATTGGCAAGCAAGACCCAAAGACTTGACTCAGTATCGATATTTACAATTGTCATGGCTCGACAGAATGTTTTTTCTCGGAAGTCAATCTATCCTGTGCTGTGTCCACACACACTGTTGTTGGAGCTTTTGCACTAGGACTTTACTGTAACAGACTTGATGCTATAAACCCCTTTCACAGTAACGGAATTCGCGTATACTATGTGAGAATAGAATTCAGTTCTCTACTTCTCGATTTAATTATGTGAGAGCGCTGTTCCGGTCTACATCGTATGAGAAGCCCTGATTTGAACTACATTACATATGGACTTGATGTTACTCTTAGGCTGAGAATCACCTATAAAATGGGGAAACGCGAGACTCGACGCTAGAAACTTTCACTAAGATGGTACGAAAGCTAGAATCCACCCTTCGAAACGCGGTCAGTTTGCCGAGTCTGAAGACGGATACACCATATAATTTCGAAGTTGTCCGTTTTAATTCAAAGTATACGGCATCAAGCTTCAAAGATTTTAACGTCGAACATGTGAATGGTCACACTGTTACACCGTGTAGCCCGGAAAAATGCTTGATACAGATATTAATGCATGAAGACCCGGTGTTGTGTTGGTATGACGTATAAGCGATCTCAATTCTGTACAATTAATGCAGATGTATGAGGCTCAGCGGTGTGATGATGTGGACATGGTAGTAAGTAGCGATAGTGGTGTCAATCACGGTAGGGCGGCAGAGTAACACTTTGTACATTATGCTACGCCTCGCCACAAGTTAATTCCAAGATGTGGAACAGTGCAAGTTTCGATGTGTCGAATTTCTGTCCAGTCACGAGTATCTGGGACGAATTCCTCGGCCACTTGTCCAATTCTGGAAATCAAGTTGAATTTCCCCCCGCGGACCAGCGATCCGACACTGGTGACGGATTCTGCATCTTGATGATTGAGAAAATACCGTAATTCACAGCTTAGAAAATGAATTCCCCAAGACGTATTGTTGTGGCATTTTTTGATTGTTCAACGTTCATTGCTTATGAAATATTTCAATTGAAGTTGGGAGTGCTTGAAGTGATCGGACGATTGTACGCACGTAAATTGATCGATTGGTTTTTTCAACCACGACGCTGTATTAGCACTAAGGACTGGTCTACATTGACCTGACTACACTCAAAATGGCTTCATCGACATTGATCTGCCATAACGCCCAGGACAAAGCCTCCCCTCCTCCATTTACCGAAACTCTTGAAGCGATCAAGTTCCCTTTGCCTCCAAAGCTTCAAAGACCTCGCATTGGTATTGTTTGTGGATCCGGCTTGAGCGGTCTAGTGGATTCTTTCAGAGAGGCCGTAATAGTTCCATATGATCAGCTTCCCGGGTTTGCGAAGAGTACCGGTGAGATCAGGCCTGAAACTCATAAGGTGCTGATGGCTGATAAAATAGCGCGCTGTTATAAGTGCCGGGACATACGAGCGCTCTTGCCTTTGGACTTTTGGGCTCTGGCGATGGTGTTCCAGCTGTTGCGATGCTTGGTCGTGTGATTATCACCGTATCATTGTTCCTTGTGTTGTTGCTAAAAGTGGTCTCTTACTCAGTTCCATTCGTATGAAGGACACTCATTTCCGACCGTCGTATATCCGATTAGAGTCATGGCGAAACTTGGCGTAAAGAATTTAATCAGTATGTACGTGTTTCACCCTCGAACTCAAAATGATCAACCTACTCTTGACCGTAGTAACTAACGCATCTGGGTCTCTCAACCCCAAGGTCCCAGTAGGAACAAGTACGCCGTAACTATCTACATCATTTAAAACGTAACTCATCATCATCTTTAAGTCGTCGTTGTACAAGACCATCTTGCTCTGCCGAATCTCACGGGCATGAATCCACTACTCGGCCCACAAACTTCCCCGGACCACCTCCGTTTCCTCCCCCTGTCAGACGCCTACTCCCCATCACTCCGCCGCCTTGCCTTCCTCTCAGCCCATAGACTCTCTCTGGAGCGCAGCGCGCTTGCAGAGGGGATCTACGCATGGGTCGGCGGCCCGACGTATGAGACTCCCGCGGAGGGTAGGTTCCTCCGGCTCGCGGGTGCGGACGTGGTGGGTATGAGTACTGTACCTGAGGTTGTAGTCGCCCGAGAGGAGGGGTTGAATGTCATGGTTTTGAGCTTGGTGACGAATCTTGTGGTTGTTCCGGATTCGTATTGGAGTATCAAGGACGAAGTCGAGGCAGAGGTAAGCATCTGTTTCTCTCATATGACCCGGAGTATTGATACGTCTTAGCTTGCTGGCAAGCTTCTGGAGTTACCCGACATACCGAAAGTATCCCACGAAGAGGTGCTTGCGGTTGGAAAGGAGAAGGCTGAGATCATGAAGAAGCTCGTCGAGTGTATCGTTGAAATGATACCCACTGTTCCTGAATTGCAATAGACAGTCGGTCTCTCACACTCGTCGGCTTGAGATGGCCCTATTGCCAAGTATCACGGCTTCCCCGTCGTACAATGATCTAACCTCTGATGAAATGTCCGGAACTTGGGGATATTGTTGTTCATATGCAAGATCTAGCGGTGCATACAAATGGTGAAAGCCTCTAAGAGACAATAGAACCCCATCCGGATCGTGTAATTAGAGATGACGATATTTGGCTTCGAACCACTGGGAGGTTACGACTAAGCTCGAGCTTCAAGAGTTTGAGTGGATTGTAATATGAACAGCGAAGAAGTTGATATTCTCTGGAGTTAAGGCCACACCACTCTGTCCATCATAGGCTTAAGTGATGGAAGAAATGCAGGTTTGTATGCGCGGTACTTGAACTAGCTGTTCTGGACTATGACCATACCACTATTGAAAAACACTATTTATAAGTGGATCCGGAGCTCTCGCATTTACATCGCCCGGGCTTGAGGCCTGAAGGGTCGTTCTAAAAACGCGTGTAGTAATAGAAACAATATATATCTGGATTGTAAAGCAAACTAGCTGTTTTGGACCTGGACCATGCCAAGATGAATTAGTACATCTTGACTGATCCCTATTAAAAGCGCATTGTACGTTTGATCGTATGGTGTGACATTCTAAAGAATCAGACTGGTTTTTCTGGTTTGAATCCTTACGATTCTCATGCTGGGCAGGCATTTCCTTCTAAAGAAGGCACGCCATTATTCAGCCAGCATGGAATCGACATTCCTTCTGATGACTTCTAGGCAAGAGCTTTTACATGTGCGGGAAGGACGGACAGGCGATATGTACCTGGATATGCAAAGGAAACGGCAGCGGATCTGATGATTGTGAATTATATCAGCTATATATGTCCATAGCATCTCATTCTAATCGTAGACTGGATGTTCGAGACCGGAATCGTGTCAGTATAAGATCCTCCCTCAGCTATATCTCGCACCAAGTGTAGACGGCTGTCAACGGCTCTCAGATCTTGTACTCTTGTTCTCCCAGACAACTATGACTCGATATCGTATCCCAAACCTCTTGGGACATATGCATGCATACATCAAACCTAACATGAACCCAAACTACGACGTTCTCAGGGCAGAATATGAGACGTGGATCGATGCCTCGAATTTTTTTCGGACTGATGGACAAAAAGAGGTATGGTCAACATTGTACTTCTTCCCTTCATCTGAGTATCGCCTCTAGCTTTGGAAGGAAGCAGAACTGGCTCTTCTATCTTGCAGGTTTTTCCCGGAATCAACTTTGGAACACTTACGCGTCTGCCTGGATTATGTAATGATTTCTTTTACTCTCGAGCAGCTAACGTAAGTATGGAGAAAACACAAATGTTAAATCGAGAGATGATCAAAATCTATTCAGAGATCAACCCGCCACCACTGCAGAAGCCCAGGAATGGGTAGACGTCTATAAGCAAGCGTTTAGACAGACACTCACAGCGACCGAAGAACCTGCATCGATTATAAAAGAGTTGCGTGCTTGAAAAACCTTGAGCCTTACGCAGCTGACATTCTAAATCAGCTTTGTTGATCGGCTCGTGAATGCCGTCAAGGACCCCCGCTTTATCGAAAATAATATTTTTCTTGCAGACAGCATGTTGGAAGAAGCCGCTGGACGTGCAGCCCATGCTGAACCTGATTTAGAGATGTATATGAAGACTCGGAGAGGAACAATTGGGATGATACAGGTTTTTTATATTGGACGTTTGATCTGCATTTCAGATCTCTCTCCTGAAGTTCAGACGCACCCAGACATTATCAAGTTGGATGGTCTGTCCCGCGACCTGGTCGTGCTTGCAAACGTCAGTATGTTGCTTCACTTTTTGGAAAATTATTGCTCATTTCTGCTGCAGGATCTCTATTCTTACAAGAGAGAATTCCTTGAATGTGGCGCATATCATAATTACGTCACTATTGCCCTCAGAGATCCTAAGGCGGAATTGTGTTTCAATGATCGGCAGGGCGCAATTGACTATACTTGCCAAAAGTTCTGTGAAGCATTGGCAGACTTTGAGCATACGAAGAAAACATTGCCGTCATTCGGAGAGAGTGAGGATGCCCAAGTTGCCAAATACGTCGCAGTGTTGATGGATATCATTATTGGAAATATTCAATGGAGTATTCTATGTGGGCGGTATGGGCACACTGAGAATGTCCAGACTACCAAGGCACAGAGTTATGGTGTTGAAGTTGTTTTCGATTTGAATGCCTCTCAGTATCCGTCGCTTGAAAAATAATGCCACAAATATCTTTGGTGTTGTTCAACCTAGTTTTTTAGAATATATTGCGGACCACCACATCCATCATTTTCATCGCGGCCGGACCACACACTATTTCCCGATCGATACATTGTCGACAATTGTCCATTGTTAACACATATGCGTATATATATTCGGGCTACATGTAGACAACAATCACAGTCAATTACATTGGACTGATGGTGAGTAACTCGTACCAAGCAATATCTACCAATTGAACCATAAAACGTACTTACATTGATCTGAGGACTGCTTCGGTCTGCAATTCTAACATAGTTTTGAAAAGACTTTATGATTACCGTTGAGTGTGGGGAGTTGGAGGGACGCTCCACGATCTTTGACAACATCATCGCTTCTGGGTTCTGGGTGGATGGAAGATTTAGGTCGCTATTCAACACCAAAGTACTCCGACATCTCGAATCTTTGACCCAATGAACTGTTGCAGCTATTTGTGCGCAAGAGGAAACAGTACTTAACCGAAGGACTGGTGGACAGCCTGAAACGTTCACAGTGACTGGAGTCTGTGGAATCAGAATAAGGAAACCACGGAATCCAGGAAGTGAAAAAAGTGCTATACATCACGTGATAGATGAAGCAGGGGTGAAATGGGGTATTAGCTCCAGTTCCGGGTGGATACTGATGTTGTATGCAAATAGCGATCGCTATTCAGTGCAAATATGTACAGATATTGGGATTTAAGTTGAAACTCCGACACGTATCAATGCCGTTAATGATACTCGACGCGTCGAAACAGCCATACGCCACTCTCGCAATCCAAGCCTACTCTGTTCTGGTGCTCTACCCATGCCTTGGACAATAACCTAGCTATATATATCTTCGAACTCTCCTTTTTTATCTTACTACGTCTGAGCTAGTCTTCGAATATGTAAACTTCTTGCCCGAGTTACCTTCGGAAGAAGAAACTACCAAGTATACAGCCTCTGTTCCTGCTAAACGAAAGCGTGGACGACCCATTGACTCTGTTAATTTGAAAAAAAAAACAATGGACCGAAGATGATGACACGCAGGATCATGTTGAAAAGCGTCGACCTCCTGCATAGCAGAAAGATACCTGGATTCCTGGAGTTCTTCTAGTGAAGCATTTATCTAGTTTGCTCTTAAACAGACTTCTCAACGTTTGATAGAGAAAAATGGGTATAATTTCAAGCCATTCATCTTTAATCCAAGATACAAGTACTATAACTGGGACTTTGAATTCTTCACCACCTGCAGAAACTACCTCATTAGATCCACCAATGGAACCACACACTCAATATGGTGGTCAATCCACTATAAACTGCATCCAAGATCATGTTCACACAGAGAAGGAACCCATTCATAACATGAGACACTTAGAACTACCTATGCAGCTTCCAAATGATGGCATTGATATCATTGATGACATCAATAATAGGGAGAATCTGCATTCCTCTGTCTCAGAAGGCCTGGGATCTGATGAGTTTGATGGTAGTGCCTGTGATGAGATTGAAATTGAGAAAAGTGGTGGTGATCTGAAAAATCAGCAGTAGTCATATCCTGAATAGTTTTAAACCCTATTGAAAGATGTTGTCAAAGAAATTAGTAATGATTGCAAAGGGACTTGAGGTCACTTATGCCACTATATGGCTGGCACATTTTGGCTCCCACACCAAGCAGTTTGGTTTCATCTCAAAAAGCAAGATGTAAAACTGTAACACCTCCATTATAGGTTGTGCAGCTTATAATTCACACATCATAACATAAAACTAGTTGATTCTGTCTACAAAAATATGAAGTAGGGTGCTGCCTTATACACATACAAATAAATTAGTCATTGTGGCATGCACTTATGAGTCCATTGACAGACTCAATAGAGGAGTATGTAATAGAGTGGCCATTACCCATGTATAATTATTATCTTTCTTTAATACCCATTATATTTATAATATTTATTTAGTATTACATTACATTTGCATCACCTGACACTACATGAACAAAAGAAAGGGGGTGGAATTTGGTATCCCACCCTAAGGGATGAAGTAGGGTCCTGGTGTAGGACCCTAGAAAAAATAGCTGGGCAGAGTGTTATTTCTGACACAAGGTCTAGTCCTGTGCCAAAGGAGTGCAATGGGTGTTCAGCTCACCTGGTATATCAAATATTATGATGAACTATAATAGTAGTTCATCACAGTGGCCCCTCTATCTGTGAAGTCACTGCTTCTTCACTGTCAATCATATCTGCCTAGTGCTCCAATACAGTGTTAGCCATATTGGTGGAGCCACTTGTTTCCATATTGAGTGCAATGGGAGTAACAATGTTAGTCAGTACAGTCACCTCAGATGGGCTAGGGATGACAGTAGGAGTTATCTCTGGGCTAAGAGCAATTGACATGCTTGGCTCATTGGCTAGGTCCAGTTCCATGGTCTCATTCATAGGAGTGTCCCATGGAGACATGCTAGAGCTTGCAGATAGAGCAGAAGTAGATCCTACTGATGACAATAAGGGTCCTGCCCCTGGGACCAGCACTGTTGTGGCTAGTGCCTCTGATTTAGCCAGAGTGATATCCACCACCTCTGCAGGATGCTGCAGCAGATAAGTAAATATGGGCAATTCCCTATAGCATAGCCATTTAGCCACATGCAATGAGAAGTGGCCCCAACTCTCATGGATTTGGAGGAGTGCTCTGAAGTGCTCCTGATTGTCCTTGGTGGGTGTATACCACCCATCATATTTTACCAGATGTGGGGGTTCACTAATGGTCTGGAGTTGATAATGGTGTTTATTGTTGACCCATATAAAGAGGTCCATATATATGAGATTCCTGACTAATGGTGATCCAAGAAGCATATGCCATAAGTATATGCATGTTTCACCTAGGCTAGTAGTACATGGTTTGCTAGGAGGTGACAAATGACCTCTATTTCACTAAGATTATTAATCTGCATAGGCAACACCTAAAGCTTATGCAGTGTAAAGGTGTAGAGTCTGAACAGCTCAAAGTCCCCTCCATGTTTGCAGTAACTATTTACTACATCTCTATAGAGACAAGGTTGTGCTACCACTATAGCAAACAGCCACATATAGGCTGTTTGTATATGAGGTAAGGTTAGGGCAAGAGCCCAACCTAAGATGTAGTTGAAGACCAATTGCTAGTTTACATATAGTGATGCATTGATGGCCACACCAGAATATAGGTTCTGGGAACCTGGGTGGCTGTGGTGTATAATGTACTATGCTCACATGTCAATGTCAAAATGTTAGTTGATTGTGACTTGATTAAGTCCTGCTCCCCAAGTGTTACTATGTTACTATTTTGATATCTACCTCTATTACAAACACATAGCTAAGGTTGTATACTACAAAGAATATGCCTTAGTAGACCTAATATAAAAGTTATGTCTATTGGAAAGTCAACTGACAAATCAACCCATCCTTTCTACCCAATATGAACATTCATGTGAATCCATCCACATTTCCAACTCCAAGCAGACACTGTACACAATGGCAAAGGCATACATAGCCTTTTTCAGATTGATAGTGCATAAGTGCCAGTGCTGAATGATGGCTGAAAGGTGGAATTCAGAAGAAAAATAGTTGCTAAGGTGATAGATGTACTAGATAGGTTGAGTACACTTGTAACAGTGCAGATAGAGGCAACAGAGGCAATGAGCATCCTAAAACTTGAAAAGAAGAGCTCAGTCTTTTCGATGAGGATGTGAGAGGTGGTGCTTAGTATATGGAAATCTTTCTTTCTCAGCCTGAAGTGTACACATGCAGCTGAGTCTGCTTGGTTGAAGTAGTGTCAATGTAGATCATAGGTATTAGACAGGAACCACCTGCTAAGCAGCCTCAGTGGTTTTGTGAAGGTGGGTGGCTTATAGGGAGGAATACATATTGATGAGGTTGGTAAAATTATTGTTATAGATGTCATAATGTAGTAGTTAGAGTACAAATTATCAATTTGGCCATATATAGCTAACAACTGAGAGGGCAAGGGGACTGATTGTCAATGAGAGTCTTCTTGTAGTAGAGAAGTGATAATCTCCTCTGCCTTCAGCTCCAGGACCTGCTGTATAGTATGGTCCAGCCTACTAGTTACAGTATAGTAGGAGATCGGATGGAACTTCTGAAGAAGAAGAGCAGCATGCACTCTCTCCTGCATTGTGATATATGAGTTAGGCTTACAGATGATGTAGAGCATCAGTCACAGCTGATCTAGGTTTATGGGCATTCCCCTAAGGGCCCACCTATAAAGTTGTTTGTATTATGAGGACAAATGTTCAATCCCTACCAATTCTGTAGATTGGACAAAGAACACCTTGTTGCCTACAAACATTAGTCAATAGTGAGTAGTAGTAATTGGGGTATAGCATACCCTGGAAGTCATTACAGCATTTGTAGTGCCCTTGTATCCAAATGGTTTCCTAGCCATCTAGAAGACAGATGGGCACTATATCATTGAGGTGCTTGAAGTCCATTTTGGTCTTCTCAGCATCAATAGCCAATGGCCATTTGGCATTAGCATTATGAACTTTCTTGCAATGATGCTCTGTGGCATTGTCATCTGAGTCACTGTCTAAGATATAGCACTTGGCCAGTGCAATATCATCTTCATCATCAGTTCCTGAGCCAGATATGGCTGCCCCACCTACTGCCCCTTGGGAAGACTGGCCTGGGGTGACAAAGAGCTCTTTGTCATACAGATCCCACTAGACCAGGGAAATGTGCTCTTGAAGCAGGGCTTAGGGCATTGTATAGGTCCTTGGCTTGAGGACCTCAATGGTTCCTGCCACTAATTCCTATAGCACATCTGCAGAATAGGCAATCAAAGTAGCAATGCCCTCCTGGTCATTTACTAATGCTCTTATCTGGGCTAGCTTTGCAAAGCCAGCCTTACCAGGAGCTGACCATAATAGCACAGCTTTGGTCTGTACTAGCCTGAAGGGTCCAGTGATAATGGTAGATGCCTCAATGTTAGGGTGCATCTCCATCATTTAGTCCTTGCCAGCAGGTACCACATGATTATAGGGCATGAGTAGTGCCCTATGGGTTGATGGACCCTTTAAAGTATCTGAAGGCTCTCTACAAGCTTTCTTTGCCTCTGGAGCATGGAAAGGGAATGCTATCCTCTTCTCCAGAGCTGACCAGAAGAGGTCCACCTAGGCCTCATCCCTCTAATTGTGTACAATATCAAGTTTGTTAAGAACTTGAGCTAGTGCCAACTGCACTACAGGGTTATTGAAGACATTGGTTCTAACATCCTCTAACACTCCAGCATTATGCAATTGCTGGAGCAGATGAGTAATCTGCTCATTGGCTGTAGTCAATGGCTCAAGCTCCTTTGCTTTGTATTTGCCCTTCTCTTTAGCCAAGAAGCATCACTCAACTATCTTCCAGGCAGTTGATGAGGAGGACTCAGCCTCTATTGCCAGTACAATTAACAATGTCTTAGTTGTCACCTGTTGTTTTCCTTTTGACTTTGAAGTGACCACTGGTTGCCCTGCCATACTTGCTGATGATGAGGGAGCATCCTGCAGATGTACTATAGTGGAGAGTGGTGGGTATACCTGCTGTAGAGAAGCTAGCATGCCCCTTATTGTGGTAATAGACTCTGAGTCCTCCTCATTCACCTCCATCACATTGGGGTAGCAAGTAGTAGGGACTAAGATCCCTACTCATATAGACATTGTGGCAGATTGTTATTGACCTGCCACACCCATTGTTTGCCTGAGTCCAGCCAGTGATAGTGGGGCCACAGAATATTGTAGCACTACATATTGTTGGAACTTCTGTAATCATACAACTTGTGGAGCTACAGGTTGTCCAAAGTTTGCTACTGGGGGCATCTTTAGCCCCCCACATCCTTGACCCATTCCACTATGCTACAGGGGACCACCATATTCCTGCACTGTCAATTGCTGCATCACCATAGTATAGCTTGGGGGGCTACATCTATTGGCATCCCCATAGATCCCACCTTCACAGGCCTTGTGTCCTATTGAGGTACTCTTGTTATAGTTGGGGATAGCATATCCCCAGGCAATAGTCCTGCATCAAACAGTCCCTTCATGGGGGATATTCTACCCTCTAGTACTTCTCTCCCTCTTGAGCTCTATCTAGAGCTCAAAGCATAGCCCAGTGGCTCTGCATCTACCTCTCTTAGTTTCTTTTTCTTCTTCCTATTGCCCATCAGGCAATAAGGCTCTTTGTATGAGGTTGGCATGTCATATCAATGATATAGAAAGAGACAAAGACACATTGACTTAGTAGCCAGCTAAAAACTTGGCTGACATAATATGTGATGGCCACTATGCTAACAGCCCTTCCATTCCCCATGCTAAGTCATTCTGACTTTGACCTTCTAGCTAGCTGTACAGGGTGTTGAATGCCCTACAGTTCCAGGTAGCAGTCAAGGGCCTCCAGGTACTTGCATGTTGAGAAAGACTCCCATGTATTATTCCCAAAGCTCCACTAAACCTCAAACTCAAGGTTCAATCCTCTCTACTGATAACCTATGAGGTCATTGCCAAACCATTCATAGTCATTGGGCATGCCAAAGTCATATGGCTCAGATGTTGCCTTATTAGGGAACAATGCATCATTGCTGGTCTAGTACAGTTGCAACAGCAACACATAGAACTTAGAACAAATTCTTTGTTCCAGAAGCACTGCTGGCAATTTCAGTATATAATTTGAAGTCTCCTTGAAGGCCTTCAAAATCTTATATAGCCCTACCCATTTGGGACAGAGCTTTCTCACTCTGCTCCTTAGAAGGTCAAGGTTTCTAGTTAAAAGGTATACCAATGCACCTTTTGCCAGCTTAGGATCTAGTCTATGATACAAGTTTGTAGCATGTATTGTAAGGGCAATCTTTAGAGGCTGAAACTGAAATCATACAGCTGGCAAAGAGAGATTCAGAGTTTATTCAGAGCTATACTATATATACAGATCTAGCTATACACCTAGCAAAGGGAGATTCAAAGAGAACAAGTCTGAGAATTCCCTATGCCCAGTGTGACCTTCTAGGCTTCTGAACCATAGGACTAACTATACAGTGATAGATAGTCATGTGCCCTCCATGATGTACTTCTACTCATCATACAACCAACAGGGAGTCTAGAACAGGAAATGTGAGGTGAGGTAAGGTGAGGTGAGGTGAGGTGAACCCTAACCTCATAGACCAAAGTCATGTGCTATCATTGACCTATTACTGCACATGATAGTGGTTCCAAGGTGAAAAAATCTGAGATGAAGTGAAGTAAAATAAGGTGAAATAAGGTGAAATAAGGTGAAATGAGCCAAACTGAGTGGTCCTTGACATTGCCCCCCTTCTAGAGTGCAGTGTCCCAATGTACCTGGGTAGAAGAACTCCCAAATTGCCCTATCTGTTGCAGAAATGGAGAGAATGCCTCAAATTGCCTTTGGGGCATTGAGGTGTCTTTAGTAAAATTCCTGCACTTGG
>JABCKS010000349.1:10792-22192 GCA_018851325.1 Termitomyces sp. DKA19 | reverse complement strand
GTTACCTATACTTACATCATACCATAGATTAGAATCACTTACTTATATTCTGTATAGGTACAATCACACAATATAGTCACTTATACACGACTGAGGATTAGAATCACTTACTTATATTCTGTATAGGTTTTAACATATCTTCCCTCTACAGCAAGGTTAAAAGCCAGGACTAAGCATTGAGTTTGAAAACTCAAGGCTTTACCTGAGCCCAGCAAGGTTAGAGCCAGAAATAAGCATTGATTTTGAAACTCAAAGTTCTAACTGAGCACAGTGAGGTTAGAGCTGGGACTAAGCATTGACTTTTGAAACTCAAGGCTCTAACTGAGCACAGCAAAGTTAAGTGCCAGGACTAAGCATTGAGTTTTTAAACTTAAGGCTCTAACTGAGCAGCAAGGTTAGAGCTGGGACTAAGCATTGAGTTGAATATTGAAGACCTAACTGAGTGCAGCAAAGTTAGGTCTGGGTCTTAGCAAAAACTACAGGCTCATGCCAAAGGCATGGACCATAGCTTGTATATATATAAGCTGAGACTAAGACTAAGCATCCATGCCAAAGGCATGGTCATAACATCCAGTTTACATAATTCCACTTCCTCCAAGTTAGAGGTTCACAACTTGAGAATGAAATTCTGCATCCCCCAGGCCCTCAGCAGGACTCGTCAATAAAACAAATCATCTTGCAGCTACTAACTTGATATGTCTAGCTTCTCATGTTGTGCCCAAGCGGAATCCGCCGGTTCGGTGTCAACGTCATCTACATGGCATAAAATTCTCATCGTCTCTGCACATGTGCACAGCCCTGCTAGATCACATTTATTAGTATATAGAAACGACCTTTGCCCCTGGTACATTCCCCGGCATTCACAGAGAAAATGTCTACCAGTAGTATCCCGTCTCTTGTGGCTCCTTTGTTTACGCGAACCCTGTTGCTTTCGAGGGAACCACATCAGCCCGGACACCGTGCCACTTGGGTGGATCGTCTGCGACCCCAGCCGAGTGGAGATTTGAAAAAATCGAGGAACAGTGATGCTCAGTTAACGCTGGTTACCCAGGAAAACAACGTCACTTGTCCCACATATAGAGAGCAAGACTGTATTGAAGGTGTGCTTAAGCTTTTCAAGGTGGACAACGTTGTTTCTGTCGACGTTAAAGTGAGCTTTCACACATCCAAGTTTCATTGATTGGTGGACTGTGCTGAATCTTGTCCGTCTGTAGATTGAGGGCAGGCTCTTGTTGAAGGAGATCGCGGAAGGTGGCACGACGTCCGCCAAACTTTGTCTTGCTACAGATGTGCTATGGCAAAAAGATTCTACAAGCACGTCCTGCCCCAAGAGTCTCCCGTTCTCGTTGTATCTGCCTTCAACTCTGGATTATGAAAACGAGACATATGTACGCCCATCCTTGTCTAGAATTCCTCTCTACTAATCATCCATCGTTGAGCCCCTTCCTCCTACATTTGATGTCAAACTCTCCGGCCTACCTGGATTCCATGCAACAGTTGATGTAAGTCTTACGATCCCCGCGCGTTTGGCCTTGATGAACATTTTGCGTCACCAAGTATACTGTCATAGCAACAATAACCAAGCCTCAGCCTCTACCCACACCCTCCCGCTTGTCTGTAAAATCCACCATCCTCAGTGGTTCTACGTATGACTCGGAGTTATTGTCTATCCCTATCCCTAACTTCAGCTTCAGGGCAGTGTCAACACCCTTTATGTATTATCCCATATCACGGCCCGAAACGCCGTTACCTTCGCCTTTGATCCTTTCTCCTTCTGGTTTCGTCAACGCACGAGATTGGACTTGCCATCAATCTGAGATACGATCCAAGGACAAAAGTCTCGAGTCGATCAAGACGATGTTCTACCTTCCCACATCCTGTACCTTTTGCATTTCCCAGTCGATACCTTTCCATGTCATATTTGAGTCGTCGTTGCATTCGCTATCCTCCTTTCTACCACTCTGCCCGACTGCCGGACCTATCAAGCGGGATCAAGCTACCCACGTTCAGTTGATGCGGCAGTCCACAGTCGATGTTAGGTGTGGACATTTCAACTATTCCAGCTGTGTACTCTTTCTCATATCGGCTAAGGAATGCTGTGATTGCAGGTACGAAGACAGACATCTGGAGAATCGACTGTATTGGGGAAGGGTCCTTTCGGCATGTGGTACGTAATATGACGGACACTACAAGGCCCGTTGAAGTACAAATGGCCTCTAGGCCGATGGACCAACTTGGACGGCGTTCTCGGGCGAGATTACTATCAGCGACACAGTCCATGTCGCGGGATTCAGAGTAGCTGGACTTAGTGTCAAGGTAATGCACACATTCTATTTCGCTATGCTTTCCATCAAATGCATGTGATGCCTGTGTAGGATTGTGTTCTTTTCTCCATGTCACCGCCCGATCAACGGTCTCCATTCACAGAACTCCGTCAACTAGTTCCGGTCAAATTAACAACTGACCCGTGGATGGCATATAGTGCAGATATCCACACTATGCACTACTCTAATGTATCGGAATACTCCCTCTCGTCGACCTCTGTCCTCAATACTACAGCAATCATCCATGATTAAACAGGGTAAATAGGGGTAAGTTGCACATGACGTATTTTTGTTAATGACGCCATCTATGTTACTCCTGTAGTGTACCCCAATAAAGCTTGTACTTGAGTAGTATCTTGTCACTTCTAAACTATTCTGTCATCTACACGTTCTCTATAACCATGGACTGCACCATAAAAGGCGAGAACGCTAGCAACCCGCGAACACAACAACAACGAACCAAATTACCCTCTGAGAACGCGCCGGCCCTCGCGACAAGAAGCGATACGCTACCTCAACAAGGTATGTCTTGTTCCTGAGCTGCTACACTAGAGTTAGACTTGGCATAGCTTCTACGTCTCCAGGAGATGGTAGCGAAGTACATGCCAACCAAGTCCCCTTCAAAGAACGAGTAGTAGGTGAGTCATTATCCATAGAGTAGATTTTACCGGGTCCTCCATGCCATAGTTTCCAGGTGTCGCCAAGGTGATTCACGGACTGTATGCCAGACTATCAAACGGTCTAACCCAATTACTTTCTTCAGATCACTCGTGGCACGGTAAGTATCTGTTTGCCACTCCAGTTGTTCTAATATATCTGGATCCGTTACATAGATCTTGCGTAAAGTGCAGTGTTTCCAATGTTTGATTGCTGAAAACTAAGCGATCTCTAGCATGACCTGAAGCAAGAGGGTGAGGCAATTCTTGAAGGAAAGACGACTCAAAAAGACGTTGAGAATACGTCAAATTGATTGTTCACGTACTTCCTTGGTAAGTGTACGCATTCAAACTGCAGATCTTCCTGACGACCTAGTCCCAAAATGATTTTGGATGTTCGTATATCGCTTAGTCAGAATTTTGCACAGGATTGGCCAGAACCCAGATCGTGGGTTTATCAAGTATCATAGAGGCAATTTTATAAGCAGATTACCGAGTTCACAATTGTTCAGTAACAGTTTTGCATAATTGAGTCCTCGCCTTATCTTGGACTTTTTGCAATGGGCCTGCTGAGCGAGCCATGCTCGTGAGCTTCGGATCATGGCGCACGAAGACTCCAGCTGCAGGTTTTCGATCCAAACTTCCCCTTCCCGAGCATATATCAAGATTATCTATCGCATTGGCACCTCATAAGCGCTTTCCTACAGAACTCCTCGATTATATATTCCGCTCCAATTTTGTACATGAATGCTCACTGAAACTCCCTCCAGTAATATCCCAAGGTCCTTGGGTTCTAGGGCAAGTATGCAGAAGATGGAGACAGCTGTCCCACTCAATACCTGATCTCTGGGATGCTACGATCTCTTTCAACGACATAGAGCGGCACCCGGATGGAAATAAAAATCTGTCTGAAGCCAATATGTTATCAAAGTTGGATCAGCTCAGATGCGCGGTCGAACTCTTCCCAGCGGTTGGTTACATATGTGTTGTTGCCGTTCACGATTTTAGTGCGCCTGTACCCCCGAGTGCACTAATCCCGTACATGAGCCGGGTTAACCAATTAAGCTGGAACGTAAAAGCTAAACCGATAATAAAGTCAATCGAAAAATTCCCCTCGGAGGCCTTCGCTCGGCTCGAAACCCTGGAGATTGCTCTGGCAAGGCCCGATGCCTTGCAGAATCGAAGCTATCGCGTTGACCTTTTTGGCAAATGTCCTCGACTCCGGCATTTCACGCTTGCATCTAACACTCCATCCTTCCTGTTTAACTATCTACCATGGTCTCAAATACACTCTTTCACCTTGAACACTGGATGGAATGACATGGATGACCGCACAGGTTCCGACTGGATTCAGCTCGGTCGCCGCAACCCCTTTTCCCAGATGTCCTCACTAAAGAAATTATCCTTCATGATGAAAGATGAATTCTTCCCGGTAATCCTGTCTTTCGGTTTTCCTTGGGATCAAGTGACGTCCCTCAAGATGATATGGTACGACTCGCCTCACCCTCATACCATAATTACACATTGGCAAGCATTGCGGAAATGTCTATCACTCAGCAAGTTTACGCTCGAATTCCGAGACCATCCTCCCGATGGCTTTCTTTTCAACGAGCAAAGGATGTCATTTCCTTCACTCAGATTTCTAGGACTAGAACGATGTGTGCCATCTTCAATGATAAGATCTTTTTCTTCAAGTATCCTCAGTTCGCTGCATTTCGATACTGCAATTTCACTGGAAGAATTTTACTCCATATTGAAAGAAACTCCTCTTATCACATATCTCACCTGTGCCCTGTTAGGCTTACAACCAACAAGTGGCGACATCATAAAGCTCCCCTACTTATCTTCTCTGGTCATTTCCCTCGACGACGCAACATCCTTCCCCGCCTTACTCCTTGCCCCATCCCTCACCAACTTGGTAGTCATCGGCATCGACTGCGACGCAGCCCCCGAGATCGCCACGCTCTCCAATTTCATCTGGAATTCGAGGATGCGGCTTGAAAGATTCCACTACAGCCTGGACAACGCAGATATCACTGCATACGACTTGCACGGCAATGCATTACTGGCTATATCTCACATCAAAGACCTCTTGGCCGGTCTCGGCTGGTGCCCCGAAGTCCATATTTCATTCGTCACTCTCCCTCAAGATATACTTGATGATATTGCCGAGGGTCGACTTCTTCCTGCCGTGGAGCGCCTTGCTGTTAGCACATCAACTCGTCAGGCGCTTCTTGACACGATGCAGCACCGCCTAGAGTTTGAGCTTGAGCAGAAAGTGAAGTCAGGTCGGGTTGGCCGTGGTCTGCGTAATATCACGGGGTATGTGCCGTTAGATGAGTATGGTGATGAAAAGCTTGACGTGGCGTTTGAAGAACTAGAGGATCGGTTTGGTGTGTCCTGTGAATTCCAGACAATAGTTCTGCTGAAGTATGTGGATGATGTCAGTGTCGACATCGACGCGCTGCGAGAATCATTAGAAGGAGATTTTTCGATAACAGGGGTTCAGCGATAATTAAAAGACGAAGTAACTTAATCCCATCTGATATCAATGTTATGTATCCTTGTAAAATCGTCAAAACTTCAGATGTAGATAGACCTTACCATATGCACTCATGATGCTTGTACTAAAGTTCCATACTTCTTCTCTCCGGACTAATGTACTCCATGCCCAGCTGCTCAAAGATCACCTCTTCATCCGCCGACGGAAGCATCTGCCAGAATCCCTCCGCCCTCTTCCCTTCCTTCTTCCCTTTGTTTTGTATTGAGTCGTCCTCCTCTTCCTCTTCCTTCTTGCCTCTTCCTTCCCTCTTCTTCAACCTGCCCCCCTCCTCCTCTCCCTTCTTCCCTTGCCTTCCTTGTGTCAACTTGCCCCCTTCGTCTTCCTCCTCCCCGAGCCCAGCTTCAAGACTAACAGAAGTTCCCACAATTTCTTCGGAGGGAGCAGGATGCCATTTCCATAGACCCGTATAGTGAAAATAGAGTCCGAGAGCTCTAGCTTTGTGGTCTATAAGCCGGAGGAAGTTTGGTGTACCTGTGTAGTAGAGCATTGCAGCTCCGCGAGACTTGGAAGGGAGCATACTACGTCACACCAACGCGTCAGTACGACTAGAAAAGAAACGGGAGAAGTAGATGAGAAGAAAGAGAAGACGTACTGTATCCTCCCAAAAACGAACTCCCCTTTCCCAGTCGCCACACCATCCACCCTCTCCTGCATCGTCTCCCATCCCTCGCCTCCCAGTCTCCTCTTTGGGACCCTCAAGATCCCTCGCCAAGACCAATACCTGAGCGTCCTTGGCGCAAATGCCATCCCTGTCCCCTTCAACAAAGGTATAATCGTATTGTGCAGATGTGCCTCACGAATCGATCCAGGTGGTTGAAACGTTTCGAGGTGAGGGGGTTGGAGGTAGCCCACCAGAGGCGGAGGAGGGTGCGGGACGTATTGCACGTCTCGGAGGATGAGAATGGACACATAGGTTTCTGTGGGGGCATTTCGACGACTGGAAGGGGTGAGGAATTGAAGTTGACAAAGGAGAGAAGGTACATACTAGCTTCCGACGGGGATAACTTCGTTTTTTGGCAAGATCTCGCGGATAAAGTCCTGTAAGGTGTGATGTGATTATAAGTTACCTATGAGGGACGGCTGACATACGACGGCGGTTTCGGTTTGCTGGCGTGTGACGGGCTTTTCGAGGTGAGACGCGAAGCGGACGTGGTATTGGACAACTTCGGGAAGCATGTTGAGATATTCTGGACGTAAGAGATCGCTTTTGCTTCGACAGCCTGCTAAGATCAGTTGGGAAGCGCGATGATGGCTGAACAATGGAAAGGCAATAAATAGGAGGAAGGGCCTGGGTCTTAATGCTGGGAACATACCTGAGTCCCTCAATCGACTTGAGCTCTCGACCAAGTTCCTTCCTTTCTTTTTCGGAAATCGCTGGGGCTTCTGTGAGGGAAAATCATACTATTAAGATGTTATGGGATGCAATCATGGGACGAGAAGAGCCTCACCACTGGCTATGGAAGGGAGATGGTCCGCCATGACTTTCAGGAAGGATTGACCGACCGGGAGCTGGGGGTAGTTGGACGGGAGGAGGATGAGAGAAAACTGGAATGACGTGCCTTTTGTGCCAACTCTATGTGGGTGAGCTTGTAATCGAGCTTGCTGATGAACTCTAAACCCAGGACGAGAGCTCGGATTCGGGTATAGGGAACCTCTTGTCGTTGCTCTTCCTTCACGACTGAGGCGAGAGTAAGTCAATACAGATAAGGAGACGTCCGAACATGCATACCTTGTCGTATCTTTTCGATGAGTTCTGCATTTGGTGACAGGGAGGAGTATGTCTTGCGCAAGGGGAGGTGCCGAGCTATCCGTCGAGTATAGAGTTGAAACATTATAAGAAAAAACGTGACATCTGTGACGGTTAAGTTCTGTGTTGTGCGGCGCATGCCGCACTTGTGCAATGTACATGTAATAAATGACTTGAGACTAGTAAGGTTAGAAACCAAAATTTCGTGCTTCGTCTATCGGTCACCGCATACAGGACGCACGTGTATTCAATCTAATGTACTCTGTGTAGACGATAATAGTAATTGAGTCCTCAGTCACACCATAAGAAGTAGTTGACTGTATATATTACCTGTAGACGATAATAGTAATTGAGTCTACAGGGGGCCGTCAATAAGAGTAGGGTATAAGTAAGTAATTTGGCTCACCCTCAGTTACACCGTAAGAAGTAGTTGACTGAAGGTGGCTGTCCGTATACACCTAAATTAAGAGAGAAAATATTCAAGGTTTGTCCCAGAGACTAGCAATACCGATCGAGGTTCCACCAGGGAAAATAATCGTGACAAAGACTAGCAAATACCCATCGAGGTTCCACCAGGGAAAATAATCATGAGGTATCCAGAAAAGGAAAGTATCCGCGTAATCGGAAGTATGACGTCCGGTTGTGTAAGTCACTTTCAACACTCTGATCTATGAGACGCACTGTCCTAAATGGGCATAGAGCTACGTCCAGGACGTGTACTCAAATATCGTAGAATAAGGGGCCCGAATCGTAGACAGTAGCGCATCAGCTGATGACCCCGAAGTAGCGAAGTGTCAACGTAGGTCCGATTCTTTGAACAGTCCGAAGCGTCTCAGTATTGTTCGACGTACATTGGGGCGAGCAGTTCCAATGATCGCCAATATCTGAGGTCACGGACCCGCTTTACTCCCACGGCCCTGATGACTCGCCTGTCCGTTCTTACATCGTTCATGTGTCTGCAGAAACCATCTAGGCTCTTTTGTGTAATATCGAATCTTTGTACGCAGATAGGCTGCACCTATACTTATGATGTGCGACGAACGGTCAAATCACCTTCAGATTGGTGACGTTGATGGAGATTTTCAACGTGAAATTACGGTTGCCATCCACAGCAGATACGTTTCGTCCATAGAGACGAGTTCAGTGAAGGATTTAATCATCATCGTCAATCACACCGTGTGGAAGTGTGTGAAGCATGGAAAAGTTAGCCCTGTGGTAGAGGAGCGGTGTAGTATCCAAAGAATCAATTTTTTGAACCTTGCCGCATCGGGATTAAAACCGACCATTGAATCAACGAGCACTTAGACCCGGAGTTGTCGACGTGTTATTTGGTGTTATTATTGCTTTACATGACGACGGAATTCTGCTGAACAACAACTTTCACTTCCACCGCTAAGTATCATCGACAAGGAGCTTTCCTAGGCTCTATCAGTCCCCTTTTGTAAAGAATATATCGATGCCAACCAATCAGCACCATACCGAATACGCGCCACCAGTGCTTCGCGTCCCATCACCTGCCAGCTCGATAGGGACAGTCTATGGCGAAGATCAGACGGCTTTCTCCGACTGTGAGGAACAGATTAGCCAGAGCTCATTTGAGGCAAAGTGGGAAGAGCGACTTGCTTTGCATATACCACGCCTAGAGGAAGTTTTAGCTGATCAGGATCCCCTGCTGCCTCGTCCTCCAATAGGTTCAGTCGAAGAAAAGCGTAAGTCCTGAGCATGTCAATGAGATAGAAGCTGATGTGTCATCTGTCTAGAGCTTTTTGAAGAGATTCTCGCGCGTCTTCATCAGACGGTACATGATCTTGAAGATAACGAACTAATCGACCGGACTCTGCTTCGCGGTTCCAGGGCTGCCCTGGAACCGCTCCCTAGCACTAACGACATCGATACTCTCATGCGTAGTATGATGGTGACCCCTCAGCACTTGATCAACGTTGCCCCACAAGCAGATTCCACTCGTGGACGATCGGGAAATCGCACGGATGACATCCTGCACGGACCATGGGCCGCGAATAATCATGAAACTCAGACTGAAACTAAGGGATCTTTGCTTAGTACGGGCATTGTCCCCGGGAAGCGCAGCCGAAATGGAAGCAGACGGAATTGAACTGAATAGATTAGAAGTGGTACAGAGTTAAAAGTGGGTATGCTGTTTTACATTTCCCGTAAGGTCAATAATTTATGCGAGTCATTCATTCACCATCAGCTTTCATTGTGCATCTATCGCCTACCATTCATCTTCGTCCTCATTCTCCGAGAAAAAGTCTGGGAGCCCATCCTCGATCTTCCTGATGACTCCAAGGATCGCATTACGCGCTGCATTCCTGCATTCGTGATGCATGTACGGCACACTGCCCCACCTCTCATACTCTTTGTGAATCTGTTTCAAGCGACCTACAACATCCGTCAACCCAAGCGTGAGCACTGCGTCAATCCTGGTCTTCTCTTTCCAGAAGTCTACCCAGCTCTGGGTGCATCCGTGTTGATGCCAAGTAGCCCCGCAAGATGAACTATGGTCGAACACAGGTGGTGTCGTTCGGAGGCGTTCCCAGGTACCGGTGAGACGATAGTAGCCGGTGAGAAGGCGGAGCTGTTGAGCCCGATTGATTACAAGACGACCTTCTTTGTCGACTGTACCTTCTTTGGCAGTAGCAGGAAGCCCAGGCACGAACGGGATGGTATCCGCCGCAGTACTGCTCACTTGTGTCGTCATCGCTTCCAACTCGATATCGGTCTTCGTCCTTTTCACGACGGTCGCTTTTTGCATTACTTCGAGATATGCTACGCCTCTGAGAGAGCGGATGTCGAGTTCGTCCGCGAGCGTCATCGCGAGATAGGCGTATTGCACGGAGGAGCTCATTAGCTGTCTGAGATGGTTAATTAAGGTTGTGAGCAGGGGCTCGTGATTGCACAGCTGGGCGAGCCGGATGAGTTTGGTTAACTCCTCGGTACTCTGAATAGTAGCATCATTGGACTTGGTCCTATGGGATGCCATTCCGTCTGAGGAGAAGGTGTACGATTGAGCAGGAGGGACGGCAGAGAGGATCGGCGAAGGCTTGCGGTTCACATATTCGTGAATGGTATTAAGTGCCCATGTTTCGAGGTCCTTGAAGTCATACTTGTGGGAGACGCCAGCAATGTCAATCATCAGTGGGAGATTTTCGCTGGCTTTGTTGATCTCGGGTGGCCTGTGATGGTCTTTCAGTTACTACTTATTCTCATATTACTGATGACGCACAGTGCGTAGAAAGACCAAAGGAAGTGACGAAACTCGGAGGGTGTATTCCCTGTCAAGACGATGGGATTTTCATCTGAATTACCTTCGACTTCCAGACTTGCTTGAGGTAGACTGAACATCGTGCCGAAGCTATTGGAGTCTTTGGATTGTCTGGAGTCGCTACAGAGTCTTGAGCGATGCACCTGTCATTTATTATAAGCAATGATATCAGGTCCTTCATTTTACGTACCTTGAACAGCGTGTCCTTCACCAGAAATATACAGCTCCCGTCGTCAAAGTAGTACTCCGGATCCCTTTTGTGCACCTTGAAGTCCTGTTCCATGACGAGGCCGTAGTCGCTATTAGAATCTATTGTGTAATGAGGTTTTTTTTTCGAAGGAAGTTGAATCTGGTTCAGGGATTCCTCAGGGATACATCGAGGGCGCTTTCTCTGCTCTATGCCCAGAGATGGAACAGCAGACCCTAAGGTGGATGTGCGTGCGTTGTCGCCCGCTTCCATCATTTCGAAGAAGCCGCGGCGCTAAGGCTAATTAAGGGCAATTAATTAATTATTTTCCGAACCCAGAATGGCTGAAAATAGTTTGGCTCGAGCCATGGTTGGGCAAGGGCTCTCTCGGGCGTGCTATGGGATCAACGATTGTCTCTGATTATTCATGAGTCATCGGTTCCATCTTCTAGATGATCTCCCCCGCAGAATGAACACGTACGCGGGTCCATGTTACGCGTTTGTTGTTGAATTCGTGACCGTGACGTGTGGGAGACGACTAAACAAACGGCTTAGTCAGTGATCAATTTATAAGGTCGCGTCGTTGTTTTTCGCTTTCCTCACTCTTTATACATAATCGTCTTACTCCCCCTTCCACGTC
>JABCKS010000348.1:0-22202 GCA_018851325.1 Termitomyces sp. DKA19 | reverse complement strand
ACAATGGACTTTAAAATAATGTGCTCCTAAATTGCTTAGCTGCTCTGCAGGAAACCAAAAGAAAAACTATAAGTGCACTAGCAACTAGATAGAGTAGCTAGCAGTAGGAAAGGAGGAGGTAAAGACAAGTCAGTAAATGTTCCAAAGAATAAAAAGTAAAAAGTTAAGGTAAAAAAGTGAAGTGCAAATAAAGAATATTGTTAATACTAGCCTAAATTACTAAATGTTAATAAAAGATTGCTAAGTCACTAAAAGATAAAAAGAAGAAAAGAATAAAGATAAAGTAGCTACTAAAAAGGTGAGGGGAAAGAAGTTGCTAAGAGTAAAGGAGGACTAAGCAATAAAATGTAAGAAGGTTGGTAAAGTAAGTAAATGTTACTAAGGTAGAAAAGAAGAAAGATAAGAAAGGATAAAGACAATGAGTCATTAACATGGAATTACTAGGAAAAATTACTAAGATCTGTAAGGACCTACCAATGAAAGGATAATGGGAACAAGGACATGAGTTAAGACATTAAAGGACTAAAACAAACACAAAAACTTATTACTAACTGTAGTCACTAATATTGCTAAAATACTAAAACACTATAGATAGTTATACTTAGTGCTATGTTAAATTGAAGATGAGTTTGCTAAAGCTTACCACTAAGCTGTTGACAATAATAAAGAAAACCAGAAATGAACTCTAAAGCTAAGAGAAGTACTGAAAGAAAAGTACTTTGAAGTTTTGTTGGACAATAGTATGCTTTCTTTTTTGTATTAAACCAAGTATGTACAGAAAATATTTATACTGTAGTAAGTAATATAAGCAAAAACTGTCATTAAAGATAACAGCATCTGTCAGAATGTCTAAAATTTGATACTAATTGTCAAGATAGTAACTAGCCATAAGTACATAATGTTAGGAGTGCATGAAATGTGTCAAATGGAAAATAAATGTGCATTTCTAATGGAAAATGAATGTGCATCTCAAATGAAAAATAAACAAACATACTATATGTCAGTGTCTAAAGTGTAAATGCCATTCAGATATGTTCATAATTTAGACAAAAAAATGAAGAGTCTAAAAAGTCACATGTCTATGTTATATATGTTTTCTTTTGAAAAAATGTCATGTTGTTAAGAGTTGTCACTAGCAATTATTGCTAAGAAGGGTTCTTAGCCTAGTTGTTCTAGATTCTAGGGCTAAACCTCTATATAGTGAAGCTTGTGATCTCAAAGTCTTGTAGTTACTAAGGTTTGATGCAAAAAACTACTTTATTTCAAGTCTAAGGTTCAGACTATACATAACTTGCTTATGATTTGCAAGACAAAAATTGATAAAATACCAAATGATGCACTAGTCTCATACTATGTCCTCAAATCATGTGCTGTCTAAATAAGATAGGCAGAAATGTTGTTGAAAGTACTAAGCAATGTACCAAGCAATGTGACATGTATTTCTGTATATTGTTTCTTGAAAAATATTTCAAAATATTCTACTATGTGTTTCTTAAGTAGAACAAAAAGGTTTTCTCTAGATGGAACCACAGACAAATATACATGCACCAGCTTTGATCTGGGACTTTTTCTCTGTAGCAGATCAAGCAACTTATAATTTCTTTTATTCAGTGCATCAAGATGCTGCACTTTGGAAGGGGGGTGATGTCAGAAGACTGCCAAAGTCAGACCTCATTTTTGTTTCTTTTGCTCTAAGTTGTCTTTAGATTCCCATCTTTCTATCTTTTGGTGACAAGTACTTTTAAACCAAAGCTATCCAACAGTGCTACTTTGGCATGGTTACATTTCAGGAGGCTGAAGATTGAGGCCAATTACAATGAACTTCAGTTTTTAAATTGGACTCTGGACTTAGTGTTGTTAAGTGTCTTTCCTAGAAGCTCTAGAGCCAATTTTCCAAACACTGGCATTAGAAATTCTTAGACTTGTTCTCTTTGGATCTTCCTCTGCCAAGTAAGTAGTTAGACCTCTAGAACTTCTCATAGATATTGAATATACTTTGGATTTCCCTCTGCCAGTTGTGTGACTAAGCCACAACCTCCAGAGGTCACTTTTACAAAATCAGGCTAGATAAGCAAAGACTCAAAGCTTGACAATGCATTATAACAAATTTAGCATAGCTTAAATTTGATCAAGGTTAAGCACCTCTACTTGTCATATAAGCACACTTTCACTGTAATATCTTTCTTTCTATTGGTTCAAAGCTCATAAAATTTGAGTCAGAGTTTTTTGCTTATATAGAGATGACATATGCTGACTCTGGTAACAGCATCTTCTATATTTTTGACAAAATCCAAGGCTGTTCAAATCCATTTTTGTGTTTTACCAACATTAATCTCCACATCACAACACTGTCTCAAGCAAATTCCACTGATCCTCTAGAGATCCAAGCTTTGATAGTTTCTAATATGTATAACACAACAGAAATCAGCTGTATTGTGGCCATAATCTCTTTGAAACTGGATTCTGAAACTCTAGGGCATTTTGAAACCTAATATATGTGATAGTCTTTGTTGGGAGTCTATCTATCATCTATCCTAACATGCTATACCTTCTATAGGTAAATTATGTTGTCACATATGATTGAGAATGTCACCTCTAATTTGATGTACTTCTTATATTATACTGACAAGTGTTGGGAAATGGAATTTTTTGGCATTTTTTTTATAGCTGTATCCCCAGATTGGATACTGTTCAAACTCTCAGAAAATCATAAGCACTTTCTGAGCTACTACTTTGTATTTTTTTAAGGGACAATTATGTGGTTTGAGAGACATTGGCCCATGACCAAGCAAGAGGTAACAAAAAACCAGGAAGTGAAATTTTTGTCATGCTCAGGTCATAATCCCAGTTCTGGCTCTGCTTGAAAGCTGACTTGGCATACAGTCAAAGTTTTTTGCTTAATACTACTCTGACATATACAAAGTTTCAATGATCTTTAGGTTGTCACACTCTTATATGTTGGACAGAAATATATCACTTTCTGAGGCTTTGTACCTCTTCTCATTCTTCAAAGAACTATATATAAGACATTATAAGTATAGTAAAGGGTTTGGCATACTCATATTTTGCACAACCCTGTGGAATTCATTTTACTGAGCTCTGGTAGATCATGAAACTTGCTCTGATTTCACACTTATGGAATTTCTACACTTCAACAAACTCAATTTTCTACAAAACAAGCATCAAGACTTCTTCTAATATACTATGTTAATCTACTGTTTTTTAGAAGTCAGAGAGTGAGGGGTTTGAGCTGTAGAATACAAATTTCACATAGCGAACCGTTTTCACATCAAGACACTTGTCAGTAATGGCAAGAAGGGTTGCCATGATGGCAACTCTCTCAATATCAGCGTCATCAAATTCCTTCCAATGCTCGCAGCACATACAAAGTGCTTTCGTTTATGTGGTTGATAAAATATGTTTGCTGCTGAATATCTATTCAACTGGGCTTACGGTTTAATACAATGCAATAGATCATCTAATTAAACGTCGGAATAAGGACTTCGGCTATTGCAAATAATCTATGTTTTATCGTGAAACTTTACGGAAAGGTCAACCAATATTGAGTTATTCTTTGATGACCTCCATACTCCTCTTATTCGAATGGATAACTCCCAGTGGTTCACCTACATCAATCCAGATTTAGGATTGATCATCAAGTCATCAAGGATAAGCGAAACTCTCAAGGAGGTACGCGGGACATTTGACCATTTGACCCTCAAATCAGGTACAAGGCTCTTGTTCCCGACAGATCTGGTTCGAACTTCAACGAAGTTTCAACCATGAGGTTTTCTTCTTCTCAAGTTTGCTTTCAACCTGCCCAATTGACAATTGCTACTCGTGACATACCTCCAGTACGCAAAGACAGCGTCGTGACACCTAGTTTACGCAATCGTTTCTATCTTTGTAAGTATAACTGTCCGATTGCAATATACGACATTTGCTGTCCTAGGCTGGGCTAACAAAACGAGCAACACTAGCATCCAAAAATGTAAATGATGACCGAGCCATGTCTACCTTAAACAACGCGATCCAGACACTCAACTTCGTTAACAACCTGGTCCCCCCTTCGATCATAAAGGGAGTACTGACATCCGTCGCAGGAATACTCAGTATCATCAAGGTACAGACAGCCAAACACCCCAAGATCAATGAATGCTCACGCCTTGTTCAGAATACATTGGCGAACCAAAGTGACTTCCAGGACCTCGCAGAACAATGTCAGATAATAGGCCTTGTCGTTTGGCGGGCGACTTCTGGAACAGCCGAGCACCAGATAAACACTACCGTCCAATGTGCGCTGTCTAATCTCAAGAGGTAGAAAGAATCCTTTTGTAGACATCACGACAGAAGAGTTTGACAGCTGACTTCGTATGATCAGTTCTATCGATGGCATTTTAGATGCGGTGGAAGCCAAGACAAAGAAGAGCATAGGTTCAAAGATATTCCACGCTACAGTTAATCAGGAAACTATCGTGAAGTGGACAAATGAATTGAATCGGGTTTTAAATCTTTTCAATGTAGGTTACGTTACGATTGTTTTTTGACCTGTCATCGATCATTGATGTTCATCAGACGGAACTCAATATCTCAGCAAATTTAAGACTTGAAGAGCTCTTGTCTTCGCTTCACGAAGTTCGCTCTCCAGTGGTTTTCGATCTGCAAGCGTAAGTGTCTGCAATCATTTTGCTGATGGAGCCAATTATTTATTCTATTGTACAGCAATGTTCAAGTACCTGAGGTACTGCCTATTCGACCCAAAGTCTTCGTCGGAAGAAACAAACTTGTCCAGAACACTCTACAACCGCTACTTCAATGTCGTGACGTTGCTCTTATCGGCCCTGGAGGAATTGGAAAGAGTAGCATTGCCCGAGCTGTCTTAAACGACGAGGCACTCACCTCCAAGTTTACTCATAGGTTTTTTGTCCGGTATGATGATATGGACGCAGGCCAAATTACATTTGGGACATTCCTTGACCGTATTGTCAGGACGCTTGGTTTAAAGTCATCCGCCAATGCGCATAATTTGATAAACAAGACGCTCTCAACATCGGAGACGCTTCTTGTCCTCGACAATGCAGAGACATTCCTGGATGCCGCTAAGGATGCTTCTCGAATAGCGGATGCCATTGATGGATTCGGTTCGTGGCCTGGTGTCGCTATCCTCTTAACCACTCGGACCACTGTGCTCCCTCCGAACCTCGAATGGATTAGGTTACGGGTACCAGCGCTTGAAGAGGATGCCGCATGTGAGGCTTTCAAATTGTTTTACACCCCTTCCATCGAAACCTCAATTCTCATTAAATTGCTCTCTGCGGTCGACTTTCACCCTCTCTCGATCAACTTGCTTGCCCAAGCGGCGCTTCAAAATGAATGGTCTCCTCAAGATCTAGTGGATGCTTGGGATCGTCAGCGCACTGCTCTACTCGAGGCGGGCGATGGTAAAATCCAGAGTATTGCCGTAACGATCGAAACTTCCCTCAACTCACCGTCCGTCGTCAAACTTGGCGATACAATTCGTCATCTATCGCACATTATTGCGTTCCTTCCTCAGGGAGTTAGTAAGAAGCGCCTCATCTCTATGTTTCCCGGAGTACCAGACATCGAGACTTGCGCAGACACTCTATGCAGACAGTCTCTAGCATATCTGAATGGGGACTTCATAACGTTCCTGGCTCCCATACGGCTCTACTTATCGAAATGTTGCGATGCACAAGCAACAAGAAACCCACTCCTGGAGAAGGTCCGGAAATACTATGCTGCCCACGCTGACGAAGAGGAGATCGTTTGCCAGGACGACCTTAACATGGAACACGTCTTTGCTCACTGGGTTGAGGATCCAAAGTACACGGTTTATGTATTGAAAATCATTAACGATTTCGTCTACACTCTTCTCGATTGCCGTCCTCGCCCCGTTTTTTTGCGTCCGGTCATAAGTGCCTTGGAACCCGACAGATCATGTCATCACGTCTCACGCACGGATTCCCTCAAAATTTTAACATTCGGACAATCACCTCGAAGGTTGCAGGCCTCGCTAGAAAAGGGGTCTTGTCTCTTTGCTATTTCAACGCTTCTCCGTTGGATTGGACAAGTCATGGAAGCGGAAGAAACTCTTGCAGAGGCACGGACAGTGCTACTTGAAACAGGACGACTTGGGCGTATTCGACTCATCTTTGTCGATTGGGGCGTTGCTATGGTCTATACCGAGCAAGGTAATTACCAGGCTGCAGAAAAATTGTTACAAGCAGCTCTGAAGCATTTGTCCGCCATGTTCAGACCCAACCGGGACCTGGAAGTTCTTCTTCAATTTGGCTTGGCTCAAGTCAAAATGTTCAAAGGGGAACCTGGAGCGTCCGAAGGGTCACTCAAAGCTCTGCCGGCTTTCAGAAAAGTGACAGAAGACCCAAACATATTTATCACCTGCTATTGTAATGCGGGATATGCTGAGCTCCATGACGGTCATCCAGACATCGCAAGGAACTATTTCGAAAAGGCACGGGCCAGCGTAGATGAAAACTCGGCCGAGGGCTTAGCGATGTCCCTTGTGGGATTAGCTGAGGTGGCTGATCATGAAAGTGATCGCTCCGAAGCAAAGAGATTGCGAGCATGCGCGCTTGATCTAGTTCAAAAGGTGCCGGACCACACAGCAGCCTTCGTCAGTGAAGCGACAGCTATCCTTGCCGGGTACCTGGCTATGGAGGGCAATATTGAGCAGGCGCGAGACTTGATCATACCCGCAGTCGCGAACGCTGGCAAACAACTTTCCCAGCGTACTGTAAAGTGTAAATACCTGGCTGGGATGATTGAGTTGATCGGTGGAGACTTTGATAAAGCCCGACATTACTTTCAGGAAACCGTCGAGGAGTGTGTTTCAATTGGGGAGCTCAGTTTCCGCGCCCGTGCGGAAAGGGCCCTTGGTGAAGTCGCAGTCATTAAGGGTGACTCAGAAATGGCCAAGAAACATTTTGAAGCTACCACAGAATTATGCAAGACAATGGGTATCCCGAGGAAGTGTCTTTATCGTGATCTTGCGTGCCATATACCCAACGAAACTTTCGACGGCTGGGACCTATACCAGGATGCCATGTTCCAGACTTGAAGGTATATACCGAGAGAAGGATACTTCTAAAATTATAGATGTATCAGCTAGCTAGCCTTCATCGAATTGTGGACAGAAAGTCTGATGAGCCGGAGACAATAACGAGTTCCGGCTCGTGGCCGCAAACCTTGGGAAGAATGATCCTTCTAATAGTACTGCCAGGTATTTTTTACCACCTCTTTCGCATTGAAATAGTCCATAATGTGTCTCATCCTTGTTTCAATCCCTAAATAGAGAGGATTCCGGATTTAGTTGGTCCACAAGAAATTCTGATTAACAATGTGTTGTTAGACTGGCTGGTATCTTTCTCTCAGGATCGATTGGCGGAAAGCCTGAAGAAAAGCATAGGCGTTTGCCTTTATCAGAACAATGGCAACTGATTCCATGGCTGTCGCGGGAGATAGGAAGCTCAAGTCAAATTGGGATGTTAATTATACAATGGCCGACTCGGAGACTACATTTTTGTTTCACTTCCCGGGTTCAACGGCCCTGACGGCACTGCAAATCGTCAGAAACCATCTTGTACGTCGCCACAATATATTAAACTCGAGCTTAACCACTAGCTAAATATGCGCATGGTACTTGTGACTCGTGGATTGTGATCAGAGAAGATGACTGCCTATATGCTTATTCCATAAAATTAAAAAAATGTGAATGTTATCGATTATATTGACTTCCAAACGTGATCGACTATATTTACTTCCAAACTAGCTTGACTCAATAAAAAAGAAAAAAAAACGGTTAGATTGAATCCTTATGTTCCTCTTCCGTAGTGACTAGGGTACATCGTGGAAGTGTCAGTTGTATAACCTGACAAACATACAAGCTATACGAAATATTATCGAGATCATGAAAACTCGGGCCGAATATGAGAAAGAGGGCGAAGAAAGGTCAGATACATCTGCCGCAACAGTCATTGCCATCAATTCGGCATAAAAAGCAGAAGCAACTTGTTAGTCCCAGAAAAGCAAAGAGGTCCTACAATTGAAAAAATTGAGTGTCTGTTAGCTGTGTCAAGACCAAATACGCACGCCGCATAGATCGGCAGACTCCCTCGCGCCGCCACGAAGACGATTGGCGGGTCCAGTCTCGTCAGGGGCCTCAGTCTGAGTGTACATGGCGGTGCGAGAAATACGAGAGGTTGTCATCAAGGGGACGACAGAAAGGGGATCACGCGGCTGTGATATAGCTATCAGACGAATTTGTACGTTGACGCACAACGCCAAACGCACCTCAGAACCAGTCAATAATCCTTCACCGTCGCTGCTGTGCTCAGGTTCGGATTGGAAGGGTGCTGCGAAAATGGGTATGCTAGATGTCTGGGTGATTGTGACTTGTTGCCTCGAGACAGACTGAGAGGGAAGTGACATTCGCCGGACGGGGCTATCGCGCTTCAAGTTCTGGGTAAATCTGTCTGGTGGGACAACAAGCAAAGAATACACACACACCTTGCCAAGATGAGGAGTCAAAAGTGACTGGGTGCGAGTAGCGATGGTTCGCGACATGACAGACAACCTCATTTCTCCAAGTGGGTTGCGGAAGTTGAAGAGGGAGTAAGGAGCACTGCCGCTTTCCCTTTAGCTGCCGCTTTTCCTTTATAACGGAATCCGGATGGCGTTGATCAGAGCTATAAAAATAGTAGCCACACAATAGTTATGCCGCAAACCAGACTCGAACGCACGTTGGAATTCAAATGACGTTGCCTACTCATCCACGGAAGGATCACCTACCGGCATCCCTGATATCTAGCTTGATTGCCTCGAAAAAGAGGCGCCTAGACGTGGAGATCTGCAAGGCACGTGGATATCCAATACCCGCAGCAACCCAGATTCATGTACTTTTTTATTCAAAGAGTGCCCCTGAGGAAACCTGTGCACACACTGCTTTTCGAGTAGATTGCGGGGCACAGCCCCGTGTGCGGTGGGACGTCCTTCATGAGGTCCGCATGTATAGTGACAGACAGCGACTTCGTCTTTTAACAAGCGCTGAGTCTCATTGGGCTGATACTTTGTAAATGAGGGTCTCAAAGTGTACTAGCCAGCTCCGAGACACTGCCATTGCTAGATGGAAGTGAACAAAATTCCGACAGTACCCGAGAAGCATAAAGACAAAGATTAGCAAGATGGCCAGTCACCGAATCGAATCTATATGACAGTATGTACATAGATCCCTGATGATCACAAGTAAGCTGTAGGTGCTATTGTCGAGCCCTGCCCGAATATGGTCATAGGTGGCAGCTCTGAGTTGTGTTGAAAGCGCGGCGGTCAAAGCGCGGACGGCCACGCCCACGGCATATCGTCATAGTGTGACTAGTGTGACTGTTATTGTCTTTGCAAAGAACAATGGGCCAACTGTCAAGGACTTCTCTCAAAAGCACAATGATAATGCCAAACGGCGGCCTTCTTTTCTCTCGTCCTATTCTCTCTTATTTCAGACGTCGCTGGTCGACCTCTAACAATGTCGGCATGGAACCCGCCACCCCCGACTTACGACGTTCCCTCATCATCGACCCTCACGCCCTACCTGCAGCTCCCTCATCTTCTCTCTCTCACATGGCTGGCATATCCGATACTCTCTCTAATTTTTGTGGCATTCAGGCTGCAGCTTTCTCTGGCTTCAGCTCAAGACAACATAGCCAGTGCAAAGAGCAATCTCCTCGCAAGCTGCCAGGCTGCTGAAAAGGCCGCAACTTCAGCAGCTACCATGCCACGGTACATGGCTGTCGCCTCCAACGATCAATTTGCAGACATCGTCAATGGCTCGCTCAATGCTGCTCGCGCAACACTCGTGCTGGCATTGACTGCAATGGAAGGCATCATCAATTTCATAATTGATTTATACCGTTCGACGTTTCTCTGCTTTCTGGAGTTGGTCGTCAGAGGTGCTCTGGAAATTCTGATCGGTGCTGTAAATGAGGTCAGTTTCTGATACCCAACTCGTTCGACACCACCTAATTTTTGCCAAGCTCAACGATCTTGTTCACAATGCTGCTAATGGCCTTCGCGATAGTATACAGAGCGATATTTCCTCCGCAAATAGTGTCATCCAGTCAGCTATCGATGCTATCAACAAGGTCAACCCTTTCGATGATATCAAAGCACCGACTATACCAGTTCCCAACTTGGATGCATTGGCTAATGTCACTCTACCTGACAGCCTTACTCAAGCCTTGACTAATCTTAACAATACCCTTCCAACCGTTGCTCAGATCAAAGACGAGATTGAGTCCATGTGTGTTTATCTGTCGTTTGTTTCACCCTTGTTTTGTGTTCTCACCTAAGTCTTATAGTGTGGATCAGCCCTTTGAACTCCTGAAGAAAGACATCAATGATACGTTCGGCGCCATTACCTTTGACGCGTCTAATCTTCCCGTTCCTCAAGTAAAAACACTTACTTTTTGCAACGACATGGATTTGTCCGTCGTTGATGATGTTGGTCACGATATTATCCAGACCGCGAAGATTGGAACAATCATTTTGATTGTCCTTGCTCTTGTGCTCATTGGATTAAATTGCCTCCTCGAGTGGTACAAATGGCATTGCATGAAGAAACACTTGGAATACACCCGCCAAGCTTGGACTTCTGACCCAACTATGCTACACGCTCAAGTCGCTTCGGCTCCAGTGTTGACCGACCATAATTTAATGATGCTTAATGCCAGCTCGGCGCACCCACTACTCACACGCATCGTGAACAACATATCACGACTCCTGCGTCTTGGTGCGGTTCAACATACCCACCTCCAGTGGTTTTTCCACTACATTTTCCATCCACCGGCTCTGGCTTGCCTCTTAATCGGTCTTATCGGTTTTCTATCTATCCAAATCCAGCTTGCAGCGATGGGTCCGCTGATAGACAAGTATCAGCAGCGCTCCACTGACGCGACCGCTGACTTCTCCAATACTATTTTTACTGCCATCAACGGGAGCATGTACAACCAATCCGCGACTTATGCTACCGAAGTCAACGCGCGTGTCGACACGATACAAACAACCATCAATGATGGTGTGTTTGGCTGGGTCAACACGACTACCGTGTCCCTCAACACGACGATCAACAACTTCTACGATGATGTCCAGAAAGCAGTAAATACGGTATTCGGTGGGACCATTCTCGAAACACCAGCCAATGATTTCATCAAGTGCTTCATCGGGACGAAGGTTGATGCCATTGAGAACGCTCTCACATTCTTGCACGATAGCCTTGTTATCAACATGCCGCGAATGAACGATTCAGTGCTCGTCCTTTCCCAGGCCTCCATCAACGAAGCTACACAGCCCATCGTCGCAGCAGCCCTCGGCAGCGGAGACGGCACCGGTGACAATGAAGGACTCATTCTTAAGCTCGTTCATTCTTACGCTGAATCACTCGAAAAGGAACGTGTAATGTTCGGTATCTTTCTTGGTATTTGGGGCTTCGTTGTCCTTATGGCACTCTGTATCATTTTCTGGAATTCTTGCGGCAAACGCCTGGTGGCGATGCATAAACGCAGAAAATTTGAGCGCGAACAGCGATCAGGGTTGAACGGGCTTGTTCCGTTCCGTATGTCACCCACACCTGGAAAGAAGGGCTCCGGATATATTCCGAACACCAGCCATCTCGACTTGCCTTCCTTCACGCCTATGCCATCGCCCAAAGGCAGTACGCTCTGGCAGTTTAACCCCAATCGGAACGTCTCCTCCTCGCCTGCGGCTTCAAGGACAAATTTAAGCAATATGTCATCTGGGCATGGTGAGGCTGAGCATGGTGAAAATGGGACCTCGTGGGGTGAAGCGTTTAGACAGAAGTTTGTTGCACCACCTGTGAATAGGCTCAAGGCGATTGGAAAGGAGTTAATGGGGAAGGAAGAGCTTCTGAACGATCGGCTTGTTTCCAGCAAGAACTCAGTCTCGTTTTCTGAGATTGATGGAAAAGATTCGCACGAAAAGAACACCGCTTGGTTCGCACGTGTGGCGGCGCTGCTTGACAGGAAGAAAACTGCAGCCGCAGTGGAGACACGTCCAAAGCTGAGGATATCCATGTCGGCACCCGACTCGGATAATGGTGGAGCCACTGCTCGTGTGCTTTCCTCCAGATGGTCCTCATCCCCGGTTGAACCCAGCTCGACATGGAAGAATCTGATCAAGAGGAGTCCTCCCGCCCCAAAGATCGCGCTCCCAGGGCGTCCCTCGCCCAATGATACTTTTACTGACATTGAGACCTTAGAGAATTATACAACCTCGCCAACGCCCTTTGCTCCGCCCATCCATGCCGGCTTCGAAGACTCCCGTTACCCCAAGCTCCGCAAACCCCCTCCGGTGCCGCCATCTAGTGTGGCCTTCACCGTCCCCATCAACGCCCCCAAACCACCCTCCTCCGACCGCTTTCGTTCCACTTCAGCCATGCTCTCGACGTCACCTGACAATACGCCGATCACAAGACTCCTTACGAGCATCAATGCGTCCCAGTCATCCTCAGCGGATCCGTTCGTTACTCCGTTTGATGATGAATATAAGGTTACGATTGCTCAGCCTGCGACTACACGCAAGAGTGTTTCCACAAATCCGTTTAGTAATGCACAGGTTGCGACGTGATACCATCACATTTCTTTTCCTTGCAGCATGAGTTACTGTGCTAGATTATGAATTCACGACGACAATGATGGACATTGATATTGATATTGCGTAGCATTTCTTTCTTTCCTCATAATTGTCATCTCTGTAGCCTGTACATACCATACATACATAACGCTCACGCATTGCATTGTATTTCTACTGACATAATCCTTATGCCCTGGCTGGATACTTGCGTAGTCAATTCAAATAATGTAGCGACATACAATGACTATCCTACCCTTTTTGACCTCAGTTTCAGAATCTGAACTACGGCTGATGGCATCTGAGTCTGTGAGGACTGAAGTAACACCTACAGGGGATCGAGTACCATTACTGGGATTGCTGAAATTGTACGGAGAACGGGTGGGTTTGCAGTTGGCCGCGTGACAGAAAGAAACGTAGGCGGACTCAAGACTCCAGCAAATGATTCAGCGGGGACAAGCTAAGACAAAGATTGCGTTCTAAAGAAAGGTGATATGCGTGGTAGAGAAAAGCAAAAGAAGGAATAATCTCTGAAGCAAGTCATGGCATGCCGACTTCAGGTCAAAGTCTTCGGTGGCCACACTCCAACTCTGACCAAAATTGGACAGCGGAGATCACTAGCCACAATTGCGTCACTGATTCTAGTATGTGGCGAACTTTTTTAAAAACTCTTCATAAACGACGCGAGAAAATCAAGACTCGCTCTGGTGACAGTACATCTTGTCGCTTCAAATCCACGAATTTAACATTGATCAGCTACATACAGATTCACAGACAAGCCGAGGGACATGCTTGAGCTCCACACTGGCACGTACAAAGATCTGGAAGGTCCAATAGAATACGGACGCGTCTGGCTGAGATATCAAGATTGACGAATAGAGCGACGGCTATTCATAAATAAAGAGTGGTGTCGTCGACATGGTGTCACGTATTTAGAAGACCCCACCTCAACAAAGTAGAGTCTAATCCACATGCCGTCTGCATCCAAACAATGTGCTTCATTGTCATCAGGACAGAAATTTTCTTGAGAACGGGTGATACAAGACTACCTGTTGCGATAATTGATTGGCATCGGGCAACATCTAGTCTTCCCAGAGGAGGTCTAAGTACGAAAGGGAATCCGACGATGAATTTGGTAATAGAACTAACCGAGCACAATGTGTAAAGGACTCCAGCTCATCTCGTAACAATCGTAGCAGGTGTGATAGGTTGTAGTAATTGCTCGGCTTGACAAAGAATCGCTGCAATCGATGTATGTTTCGATGATGGGAATGTGGAAATGATAGGCGAATTGTCCGGTACTTATGGATATCCAAGTTACTGAAAAATCGGGCGAATAAGGTGAATCCACCTCGAAGACGGTGAAACCGAGGACAAGCTACCATCAAATCTGTGAGCACAAAAGGTAACTCCGTCCCTATTGGTTGGCGTATTCAATGTGTGCTGTGAAAACAAATAGACACTGAGGAAGTTTGGATGGACCCATTTGGATACATCAAACCTAACTTTTACCTGACTTCCTCGGGACCACAACTCGTATTTTCGTGATTATGCCCTTCAACGGACCAGCGGCCACTGGACTAAAGTGCTCCTCTCAGAAGCTGGGAGACCCTTCACGAGGAAGTTCGTAGCTCGGTTGAGGCAGAAAAAAACCGACCAGATTACCACGGGCTATTGATACACTTGCACACACGTTCTTAGGCAACCGACCAGACGACACTACATGGTGAACTTGTTTGATAATACCCGCCACGCTCTATATCAGGACCACGTTGACAAGCTCGGCGCGGCCACGATGATGCTCCAGACGTTTGGCTGACAGCCTTGGATGAGTTGCCTTGTATTGCTGTGCAGGATTTTGGGAGCTCAAGCTTACGACAATGGTCCAACGCATTCTCACCACTAGAAGTCTGGGGATACAAGACCGACGAGTGTATGGCGATTTTTTAGAATCAATATTTGTCGTTAAACAAAAGGTAACGAATTCCTAGCTAGGCAGTGAAAGAGTATGAAGTAATTTTTTAGTCTGATGCCCGTAAATGGATGATGGACATGACATGCATTCACTCATGTCAAAAAAGGTACCTGTTCCTTCTGCATCGCGTATTTCTTTTCTGCGGGATACTGTCGTCGCGTCAAAATTAAGTCTTGCCCATCTAGCTCAGCAGGCTGAAGGGTATTTTTCGTCAAGTTCGAGACGATGAAATTACAAGTGACATGCCTGCATTAACGTTCTTCACATTCGAATAAGGGAAGTTATCGCTAGTCATTTGAATAGGCCACTAATATGCGGTGACAGTATAAAAAATTCGGGATAGTTACCCATTTGCCCTGGATGTTGCATAGGAAGATAACGATTTAGGGTCACGAGGAAAGTTCGACGTACTCATCGTCGGCTGTGTAGATTCCCAGACCGATGAGTTCTATCGTTCATAAAGCCTTACGGAGTTTATCTCATCCAAGTAGTTGTCGGGAGGACGGTAGCGAGTCTCTGGCTGTATGCAGGTAAGAGTATCAATTCTCCCATCGACTTGTAGTTGTACAGTGGACAAACCATGACAAGATGTCCGACATGAAAATTTCTTGTTCTTCATCCACCCCTAGACGCCCGTTGGCGCGAACTTATGCGTAAATCCCCTCTGTGATGAGGCCAAGTCTTGTCTTCCCATAACCATCTCTCGATTCCTCAGCTAGACCGAGTGAAGGGTACCAGTGCTTTAGTTTTATGTTGCAAAAATCTAGTGGGCTCGCTGAACATTAGCAGATTTCTTGTTTCACTGTCCACATTATTCTAAGCAACTTTTTCGGTCGTCATTGGTGAGCATGCCCGAAACTTGGGCCCATGTTGGTAACCTGAACATTTGTGAAGGAAGCGTGTCGTTACTAACTGATATGTGTTTCATAGTAGCGAGCTTTGTCTGCATGCAGAACCCAGTCTTGAGTTCCGAACGGAGGTCAGACCTATGAATGGATAGTGGATACATCAACCTACCAGCATCCTTGTGCTCACAAATTCGATTCTTGTGCTGATCCGCATCGCCTCGGCTATGAACTGCTATGACAAGGATTTGTCGTCCTGTCAAGAACAGAACTACAGCTAACCGGACAGGAAGAGATTTTCACCTCCCAATTCGATATCATGCGCAGACACCTGTCACAGACACGACGATTTGGTCCACTGCACTATCCTCGGACCCGCCAAAGCAGTTTTAACAAGGGCCGTTGTCACTGGTTGATGCGTGTCCCTTCGGGGCCCGGAATCTGTTGCTATCCCAGATTAGTCGTCTAGCACGACAGGGTTAAAGATTATGATCTCAAGATTTAACGTTGGATTAACGTTGTGAATGAATACCGTGTGATATAAGACTGACATAAAAACATGTCTCGTAATCTTGGACAAGAGGGCTATAATATGTCGTTCTCGAGCCCCTGCTACTCAATCGAGAGGATGAAGGAATTTTTCTTTTGATATTTCAGACTGGTATCGCGAATGGATGGTTGACATGCCTCGGAGCAGGAGAGTCTCCCATTTGCCGCACTACTCTTTGGTACCTCCAGTCAGTTGAGAAGTGAGTTGCCATCAGCTGATAATATGCTTCGTAGGCCTGAGCTTTCTGAAAGTCCCAAGCACCTAGGTAGACAAGAAGGATAGCAATGTTCGGGAGCTGAGAATGCAAGGTCAGGGTTTGTCTACTGAACTTCTGAGCACCTACATAAGAATAACAATGCTCTAGCTCGACATTGTGAATGGATAGCGAACGCGCCTTCGACACATCACCGTCACAGTTGTCGATTTATACCTGCTACATCACTCGATAATATTGTTGTCATGGGTCTCACAGTGTTGAAATGTTTCGTGCCAGAAACAAGCCTTGAGCACCTAGCTCAATGTCGTAGCAATATTCCCCGGCTATATGGTCGAAGATTTCCTTGCTTCGAAAGCAAACTGAAGGCGAGTCAGATGCTAAAAGCGGATTGATTGTGGACCGAAGACTGATTCATGGTTGAGCTGGGCCACCGTCAGTTCAAGGTGCGTAGCCGTGTGCCACTGAGAGATGTCGTGACCAGATACAGCGACGTCTTCGCAGGTGACGGGATGCAGAGTATGGATGTAGCGAAGGGGTCAGGAGTCTATAGGTTGGTGGTCATGAGTCCGCATCGCAATTGGCAAGTTGGTAAGTCACCATTGTCACGACTAGGTCAGTTGTTCTCTTTTTTGACGCACCGATCGGGCCACTATCTTCTTCTATTCCTCCTTTCTCACTCCAAATCTTAACCTTGTGCTGCTTTGCTCTCTGCCGGTTTCTATTGACAAGTGTGTTGAAATATGGTCCATCCCGATCTCGTGGTTGTAGTGGTACGGTCAGATTATGCGAACTAGACATATTCTAGAATTTGGTCTAAGTTACCCTTCCCCCAAACGAATGGTCACTCTGATAACTGAGGTCTCATGTGCTCCTCGACTCCTGAACATACTCACATCTTCCAGATTTTTACCATCTCCCCACCGCCTGAAAAGGAGCCAGCCATCGACGCTTTTTATGGCGATTTCATCCCTAGTGGCACCGAATCTCCTGGACGACGCTCAAGCTCCGGTCTGACCTGAGGAGTGACATGTCGGGACGGAAAACTTGATTATCCCGAGATTCTATCCGTAGTGTGAAATTCGGATTACCGTGTTTGCAACGTCTGTGTATGCAGAATAGCCGAAGTGCTGCTGCATGTATTTTGGAAAACTGCAGTATATGCTGACTCTTGATTCTTGGAAGGGTACTACGAAATACATAAATTATAAAATGACTAGCTTCTATGAATTCGGAGCGTCGATAAGAGCACGCGATGAGGGATTTGAGCAGGATTCTCGGACGAGCGCTGCGGGAAGAAATGTCTATTAATTCTCGAGTAGGCCCCCACACTGTTGTTTAGGGGCACCAAACTCAAGCAATACTACACCTGAGAAGGTACATGAAGCAAATGTCTGCGGCTCGCATGGATGTCAAACTACCGGAGATTCAGGCGGTTGTCCTTGGTGGACTTTCGTCTTACCTCCGGAGCTCGTCTCTGCCTCGTGGCGCACCTGGAGTCTAAAATTTCCTGGATTCCCTATGACTCGTGATCGTTACAGACTTCAAGAACACCATTCGGCTCTTCTGCGTTCACGGAAAAGCACATGTCATGGCTGCCGACCATCGTAGATAGATCGGTATACAGAGAAGCTACTGAACATCCAGATGACTTGAGGATACGGGCGACACATGGTCCGTCCGTTACATCGGGTCCTCGTCGAGAAGGAAATAAAAAAGAAGAAAAAATGAATGAATGACCGACAATCCATGCTACTTCCATGCTACTTCCCCTTCCACAAGAAAAAAAGACGCAAAAGAAAAAGCCTTTGCGGCAGAGTAAATGAGATGATTGCGCAGTGTGTGAGGCCACTCGAAAATAGTTGAGAAAGCGTCAGTTGATCCAAGTTCCTGCCACTAAATGAAAGGTCTGTTCTCATGGTGCCTACCCGGATTTGCGGTGACTCGAAGCTCAAAAGCCATGTGAACGGCAGCAGCGAGATAACGAATCTATTGTGACCAAGATGGGTGACGAGACATTACAACAAGGGTCCGTTACTGCCCTTGTCCGATATAGAAAACGTAATAAAAGATAACTTGAGAGCAGCGAGGGAATGCACATGCCCTTGACATGCGGTGGAAATCCCAAAGATCTTTCAATTACGATGTGAGATGTTTGACCTATTCGAGACAAGCGTGTTTACTCAACGACAGATAAAACCAAGTATGTTCCGTGTGTTAAATCACCTTCCCCCGCTTTCCCCCATGTCGAATGCAACCTTTTCTTCTGCCCACTGTTGCCTTCTCTCGCACCGCCATGTATATGGTTGCCTTTGACGTGACTGGCGTCAGAGTCACAGACATCTTCTCGTCGTTATGAGCAGGCTGACTGTCTACCATCTATGATCTTCACTGCAATCCTTGGTCGGGGTTCATCCACCTCGTGTTGTACTCTGTCTGCTGGTCACTTTCTGTTTTGGAAATTGGCTTCGAGAGTACATTACCATGGGAATGGAGGACTTCGACCATGGTGTCGCTGTGTTGTCCGGAGAAGTAGCGGAAAGCAGTGTCGTTACCAATTTGTTTTAGGTATACTTTGATCTTCAGGGATACCGACGTTTACATGACAAGTGTTCGATCACCAATCGAAGAGAGTTAATCAAGGTTTGCTCTGTTCTCATACAGACAGGCAAAGACTCGGATGGACTGAGCTGTGAGCTGGCGCTGACACGGTCGTAGAGAAACAGCATGCGTGATCAAGGTTGACGCGCTCGGTGACCGATTGTGAAGGATTCTGCACATTTCGCACCAGCGAGGTAAAAGCAGCTGAGTTTGACCCATTCCCCACGCCGAACGGCGACGCTTGTCTCGTCCATGCCTCCTGTAGAATCAGTCGCCACATACGCTGCAACAATGGCATTCGAATAAAATTTCTGTCACAATCAAAGGAACGTCTATTGGCTCATGGCTAGCTGAAGTTGTCATGTGCCATGAGGCTACTCTACGTCTCCTCCGGCTCCTAGAAAGCGTGGAATGGGTCCCTTACCGCTAGAAATACACCGCAAATAATAGGATTAAAAAAATACACCGCAAAATACTCACCGCCCTCAGATCATGGGGGGAAGGCAAACACGGTTTCAGTGGGTATGGGATAAAACGAGTCCCACGACATGCGTAAATGCATTCTGTGGAGTGGCCTCTGGCCTGAAGGATATACACATATTCAATCTGTCACAAGACATAGAGACTGACATAGCGCACTGTGTACGTTTCTGTCACGATACCACAAAAAAAAATGGAGTTTGAAGTTCTGAAAAGCAGTGGGAGGGAGTCATCCTGGGAAATTTGAAGTGCAAAATAGAAAATCGTCCTCCTTGATTTTTTTCGAGGCTACATTGAACGACTGCTTTTACGAGACCCATTTACGGCCCGGCACCTGAGCGCTCGACACTCATCTTGGCACGAGATACGTTCTGACAAAGTGAATGTGCAAGTTTGGAAATCATACTACTATATCATGATGCTTTGAGGGCAAGACCTCAAAAAGGTGAGTTCCTAGCCACGATTATTTCTCTCTGGCATGGTCTTCTTTCGGTCTGCGCTCCATTCGTTATCTACGTAAGATATCATACTTCAAAATGCTCTACTCCGGTTCGTTCAATGCTGGGCTCAGTTGCCCACAATCACGCCTAGCCCCGACCGAATCACATACTATATATAGATCCTTCCAGTCAACTAATAAGGCTATAAAGATTACGTCCACTGCAGTTCGGAGCCATCGGTTTCTTTCTCTTTGACCATGTTCAAAGCTAGTTTCTTCGTTGTCTCCCTCATCGTCTCCCTCATTAGTCCGTCAGCCATTGCGGCGCCGCCCAGCAAAGCAGTCTCTTCTGCAATCACCAAGACGGTTTACCATTGTGCGTATTCTGGTGTTCGGGTGCTCGACAATAGCTTGAATGAGATATTTTTGCAGGTGCTAACGGAGTTGTGCGTGTAATTTTCTCGCTCAGACTATTTTCATTAGTTCGTGTTTCAAATAATGATATTCAGGATGAATGTAGGAATAATCTTTTTTGACTTAATCATGGGCTTTCTTGTTGACGTTTCTTCGTTCCCACTAGGTCCGAAAACCGGAAAATGGACCTGTTGTGGACCAATTTTAGAGGATGTTGGCGGAATGTGAGTTGTATATTCCTTCTGTCGATTATTCTCTGAATTTTTGGACTCTAGTTGCCGTCAACTCAGGGAAGGCGAGGTCTGTACCTTCTAGTGCACTCGCCAACTTCCACTAGTCATCGTTTCACTTGGGGCTTCGAGCCCTCATCTATGAAATAGAGTATGTGACAGAAGGTAGCTTGAATCTAGTTGCATCGTGAATATTCAAAGGAGAATATGTGATTGTATGGTTTATGCATGCCGCGATTCACGTTTCATCAAGTCTTAGGATGTGTGGATATATAATTGGCCAATATTTCCCGAGTAAGAGATGGGAATAATCAAGGCGAGTTGTGCTGTAAGGCATAACCAATATTCTCGTAAGGTTGCTCTACTAATAACTAGCTTCGACTTTCCAGAGGTATTTTTCTTCGTCGACCAGAATGAGCTCTCGCAGACGCATCCTGTCGGCGCGAATTGCAAACTTGTTTTTGTAAGACCGGTCCTGGATAGAAAAAGAACCATCAGAGCTTGGTATATACAGCGCGAAATTACAGAGGCCCACGAGGTCACAACGATACCAGAAGTCGTATATATTGGCAATTTGCCCAACAAATTCACCGATAGACATCAAATTGCCATCAGAACGGACAAAACTGAACTTGTATTCAATTTGCGGTGATTGGAACCGTGGTGAGTTGGGACTTGACCACTAGAATTGGGCTTAGCCTTCATACGATGATCAAGTAAAAACCTAACATGCATTGATGACAAGGTGTCCTTTCGGCCTCTTGGCTATTATTATCCGCCAAGCCGGAGGTAGAAGACTAGCGATGGATTTGGATGCACCCGCTACCTCCTCAACCAACCTGTTTCCCAAACACTTTCTGATACTGACGCCGATGTGTTGACCGACGTTCGTGCAAAAGACTGCGCGCTCATGCAAGCTCAGATGGCCTAATTGAGGATAAGGTTGACAGGAATTCGAAACCCAAGGGTTGCGTATGCGCGGATAAACAGAAACCCTCGATGATGGTTTTAAAAAGGGAATCACTGGATCCTTTGCCACTGACGTATATAGTTTACCACCTGTTTGAAGGGAAAACGATGATCGTGTCTTCGGCTTCGGCTTCGGCTTCGATTTCATTTTAAGTGACTTGGGCTTTTGTTGAGCGGTAGGCTTCGAAGAAGTCACAAGGACCGAGGAAGTCGTTGTCAAAGTGGAGGAGACAGATGAGGCAGCATGAAGCACTTCTCTACTTGATGAGTCTTTACGAGGTGATTCATCGAGAGGTTTACTAGGCCGACGAGATGCATCGTAACGGAAAGAAGTCCGGAAATGAGTTGCATGATGTGCCATATGGACGTCCTTTTCCTTAAGCTCCCTCTTTATATAGGTATTTCTTTAAAGCAAATCTTTGGCCATCAGAACACTTTGAATATTGAAGTTGTTGAATGGGTCCGTTGTCGCCAGTCGAGGTCCGAGCGCACAAATTCTACTCTCTATATTTGTTCTTGTCGCTCAGATTGCAATGGTGGTTCCCGTAACATGGAAAAGCCGTCGAATGAACTTGAAACAAGCTCAAGTCATTTCACATCTGAAAATCGAATGGAACGGATTTCAAGGTTAAAGTGGATACAAGATCAACCAAGCAAGGAGTTCCTAACATCACAAAGACACGAAGGTATTGCTTGGCGACGAGCTGAAGATATTCAAAGAAAAGTTCGGAAAGCCACTGGCCACAGATCGGTCACTTCAGATCGCGTTACCTGTGACGCCTTTGTCCTTACGCCACCGCAACCCTGCTA
>JABCKS010000347.1:0-22210 GCA_018851325.1 Termitomyces sp. DKA19 | reverse complement strand
GAGTGGACCTGTGGCCCCTCACCATCCCCAAAGAATTCGGATTTTTTGTACGAAGCGCGGCACCACCTTACATAGGTGTCATGGATGGAGTTTGATTCAAATAGCGCAGCCACATCTTCATTCACCAACTTGATGGATTTGTCAAGTTACGTTTTTCTCAAGTCGATAGGCTCGGCACTACTCCTGAGTGCTTCTTTTGTCTCGGATGTATCGATTTGTCAGATCGAAATGATTAGCCATAATAACGGCTTGTTCGATATCCCTGATGACTAGATGCGATCGCACAGTTCTTATAAGGATCCAGCTCGAGATGTGACTATAGATCGCCCTACGGCGGATCCTGAGTCTCTGAGTTTGTGTCTTTTTCCATTCTATGCGAGGATCCCTATCCAAGACTTACTGATGTCATTGTGATATAAAGCAGCAGCTGGAACAGAACTCCGATTTTGTCGAGGATGCCTTCTACGCCTAGGAGAGTACAGCTTCGATCGCTGAACATTATTCACGAGCTTGCAACCGCGATAAAATTCAAGACGTGAATACATTTATGATCTCTGCCTTTTTCACTTCTAAGCCATCCTTACTCAGCTCCTCTGATAAGACGCAGTCTCGTTTGCCGTTTCCCGAAATCACCGATTGTCCGCCAAATACGATATTAGCCATCCTCGTCGACTACGTGGGATTACGATGTCTGGTCGTGTCCATTTCATTGACCGTCTTCCCATCGAGCTGCTTGCTCATGTCTTCGTGTTGGGTTCGGAGGATGACGTTTTGTTCCCTGTATGGATTTCGCATTTATGCCACAGTTGGAGACAGATTACTTTATGCACTCCAAGATTAAGGCGTCGAATCGCAGTGAGCTCGATTGTTGAAATCTGGAAGGAGAGAATATCCAAGGCTGGAGTTCGCACGTTGAATATGCAGCTTTTGCACTGGCGACCGACACGATGGCCGGTATCACAGCGCCAGTACATTGATGCCATGGCCATCCCCGGTATTTGCACACAGTGGTGCCTCTCCTACAGCGCCGAGGGTCTCTTGAGGTTGTCTTCGAGGACTATTCACCTGATTTATGGAACAAAGAAAAAATGCCTCATGGGGATTGTGCTCACGAAATAGGATGGCTCAGGCTAGAGCCTTGCGGGACCTCACGTTGATATAGATGATGCGATGGAGTTTCGCTTTTTTTTTCTGGCTACGCCCCCAGCCTTCGTAGTGTCACACTTGACGGTATCAGGCTCAACTGGCTGCCATCCCTCTCTGGAAACCTCGTATTGGTGGGCTACACCCGCGATGGCTAAGCAATCTATGGTATTGTAACGATGATCGAAGCTTGTCGTCTTGTAGAACTGGATATACTCTTGGCTCCCAAGTGCCGGATAGTCCCTCATACAAGATCGAGTCTCGTGACCCCAGGTGTGTTCTTCCATTTCTTCAGCGTCTTCATCTACGAGTTGAAAGCTCGGACATATCCTTTGAGCTGATGCACCTCGTGACTCTCGTCCTCACACCCTCCTTGACATTGCTATCCCTGACCGATGTCGACCATCGACGCCGTACGTTTCTCGGCCTCGTATTTTTCTTCTATGCAAAAGCAATCTCTCCTTCTCTTCGCATCCTCCGCATCAAATATTGATGGTACGACCCACGTATGGTGTCTCTAATTGTATCTACGCTACCGTGTCTTCACCAGATTGTTGTCTAATGGCCCCGGATGTCAGACCAAGTGTTGAATTTATTATTTCACAACTGGAAGGCACATTGGATATGCAATTTACTTCAGCCTGCTGCCTTTCATATTGATAGGATCTGTCCTATGAGCAATAGATATATTATTTGCCATGTTTGAGTTTGTCCACTAGTACAGTGATGGGGTTGATATTCATTTTCTATAAGCTATGCTCCTTGCCTTTGGTATGGGTCTGTAGATTTTGCTAAGACTCAAATCTAATTTTGCTGTGCTTAGTTAGGTTTTTGACATTCAACTCAATGCTTAGTTTTGGCCTTGACCTTGTCATACCCACTCAAGACTTTGAGTTCAAAATTCAATGCTTAGTTCTAGCCCTAACTTTGCTGCACTTGGTTAGGGCCTTAAGTTCAAAACTCAATGCTTAGTTCCAGCCTCTACTTCACTGCACTCAGTTACTGTTTTAATTTTAAAAACTCACTGCTTAGTCTTGGTCCCATCTTCACTGCACTTAGTTAGAGCTTTGATTTCAAAAACTCAATGCTTAGTCTCAGCCTCAACCTTGCTGTGCTCAGTTAGGGCCTTGATTTTACAACTTAATCCTTAGATATATTGTATAGAGTTTGAAATTGATCAAAAGTCTTAATATCTCAGATAATTTCTTATCAAAAAAAAATTACAAATTCAAGTGATAATATACATCAGGCATATATACTATTAAGAAAAGAAAATGGTATATGTTCAGTCAGTACTGTCAGAACTCATAACATTTCCCCCTTCCCTTCACCATTATCTAACCTCAGATTTTACACAGTCTCTCTCTGAATTTCAGCCACACCTCCAGATCTTAGCCACAGTCCTGTTTCAGCCACATCCAGGTTTTAGCCACCTTTAGAACTGCTTTTCCTGTTCCAGATCATTTTCACAGGCCCAGATCACTTTTTGAGGTTCCAGATTACTTCCTTTTGACTTAGATCACTCTCACCTATGACTTAGATCACATCCACCTAACTTGGATCACTTCCACCTGACTTAGTGTTAAGACCCCACCAATTTTGTCCCACCAGGCTGTCTATGACTCCACCATCCTGGAAAACCACCTCTGCCCAATCCCTAAGCACCCCTGCCCATCATCTAAACTCCATCCATGTCTTGCACATCACTAAGGATATTTACTACAAACACTCTGCCTTTCAGATGGATCAGTGGGCATGGATGCTGGGTTTTGCCTACTAAGGGACCTTCCATATCAAGACTCAGTTCAATCTCATGCTGCATATATCAAAATAGTATTCATATTTCATCTGCATAACTCAATGCTATGACTGATAGTAAATGTTTATATTCACCAAGCCCTCAATGTGAGCTCACTTCATCACCTTCATTTTAAATGAACATACCTCACAGAAAGTTGAAGAAAAGTTGCTCTTCAATTCCCAAAAGACAGTGGGTGAGCAAAGGGTACATATACCCACTATATATGTCTAGATAATACATGGGAACCATCTAACCTCATTTCATGTCAGGATCCTGATAAAGAAACGCTTGCTGGGGATTGACCAGTCACCCTCATGGTTACACATCTATGTTACAAGAATGAGGTGGTTATGGTCCATGATCTAAGAATGGTCATGTATGTGTACATGGCTGGGACCTGGAAGCCATTCAAGCATCCACTGAATATCCAATTCAAAAGATCTGCAAGTCCTGACCAATATACAAGAAAAACTTTGGACAGTGACCCTGCACCAATGGAAATGGTACAAAGAGAATTGGGACCAAGAAAAATTGTCATCATATACCAGAAGTGCATCAGTCATGGAGGTCTACATTGACCATGTTGAGGTTCCTGAGGGTTTTATGAAAAGAGTCAGGTGAAATAACACAAGAAGTAGTGAATATGGCAAGACCATGCCCAGTCTGCAGGTATAACTATTGATATGGCAAGTATGAAACAGAGAAGGTTGGTGCTGATATTCCACCATCTGAACACACAGAGTATCATACAGATGAAGATGACAGATAAGGGTAGCTTGGATGGTAAGGAGCAGGATAAGGAGATGCCTTCAAAGCCTTCACATGATGAATAGTCCATCTTCTGGTCTGATGTGGAGTGGCAGGGGGCCAAGATGTTTTCAACTTCTAGATGCAGAACAGACTAAACTTTGCCGAACAAGGCAACACTAGTCATCCATTCCTCTTTTCATCCATTCCTCTTTGTCCCGTCGACATCATGTAGAATGCCATTTTGACTACCAGCATATTCAATTGACCTATCGTAAATTTCATCACCTTTGGTTGTTTTGTCGGAAACTACCATCATTCATAAAGACCTTGATCACTTTTAGGTCCACATTACTGCCGTTGGACAGGTTGTTCTATACGACACATAGCATTGAATGATGAAGCATTCGACAGAGCAAGCTCCCTTGCTTAGGAAGCGTCTAGTTGGAATTGGTGCTGATAGTATATCGAACGTTCAATTTTTGTAGCTTCCTCCTGTAAATATGGATCCGGATCGATGTGCGAGACGCGTGGGCTGGGTGCCTTCTTCCCATACGGTCTAGAATAGACAAAACATATATAGACCAATGAGTAGTAGTAGAAAACTTTCAAGTCGGACAGAACCTTTGTATGATAGTATACCAATTCTAACACACTATCTGAATGATGCGATATATCTGTCTAGCATGAAACAGAAAACAACTACTGTAATCTGTCCTGCAAACCCAGGCGAGTGGCAAACACAAGATGGGATACCCTGACCTGGTTGCTTGACGCCAAATCAAAGAGGCAATAACGTGACCCCTGTGACATTTTGCCGATATTGCACTTCTCTGATTAGCTCATGGTGACCTTGATTGACGACTGCCTTCAGCCATTTGATAGTGTTCTTCCCTTTGCAGTTAGCATATATCAGAGACCGGATGGACAAAGCAATATGATCGAGAGCCACCAAATGTGTGAAGCCTTGGAGTTGCTGCTTGAGGAGCGCACGAAGATGCAAGCTAATCACTTGCGGACCTTGGATTGACCATAGCTACACCTTGTACATGATCCAATCGGCAGATGTGCGGATTGTCTTCAGAATATGGCCATAATCATTTCGGAGATGTTTGCGATAATCGAGAGGGTATCGTATTGACGGAGGTGACAGAAAGAAACCAGCGAATAGCTGGTGTGAGAAAGATATGACATCATAAAATGCAACGGAATCGGTTGAGTATGGATAGAAAGAAGTCGTGCCCAAAAATTTGATAGAAACCTGTTCCAGGTCAAAGCGAGCAGATATGGGGATAACGGGGCCCGAGAAAGAGTCAGGCAAGATAGCGGAGACAGCGTAAGGCTGCAAGACGTCCGTCATGAGCCGGTTTAATCACGGATTATGTCTGATCGTGCTCAAGCGTAAATACTTTCATGCAACCAAAAACAGCCTCTTCTCGCGTCAAAACGAAATTCGTAAGCGAATGATGATGTAGGATTTCTTAGCAGATCCTTGTGAGAAGGAGTGATGCGCGGACAATCTCAACGTCTGAAGCACTCCAACCGACTGGAAGTGCTTTGAACACTTCCGAAGTCCCAGAGCACAGCAAATGGTCGAGAGGTGACAGACTTCATTTCCGGTAGAGGAAGCTCAAAGGTACGCAGTTCCGTAGCAGATCGAGGGTGTTGCGTCGTAGACGTCGAGATCGACTGAGGCGTCGATGACGTAGGTCCAATAATATGAATGTTGGTATGCGGTTGGGCAGCGTGTATCACAAGCGGTTTAATAGGATCCATCCCACCTCTGTCCCAGATCATCGGCGGGGCCTCGATTCCCAATTCATGGGGCCATTACGGCGTGATTAAGCTCGAAATATCATCAACAATCTCCAACGCAAATGCCTCATCCCCAGGGAGCAATTTACAAAAGATAGAAAGCCCCTGGGCAGTCCACAGCTCCTTTGACGTAGTTGGGAGCCGACGCGATAGTCGAAGATAACTCGATAGCAGTTCCGACAGCGATCCTAGATACACATAAGCGCTGCGCGTGACCCAAACTTTGGAGTCCGATAGCGACCAGGACGGGTGAACGGTAATCATCGCGCACAAGTCAGAGATCCGAGGGAACGATGAGGGGAAGGTGGCAAGTCCAGTGCACCATCTGACAGCGGTGGGAGACTAACCACAAGCGTATGGCAGCACACATTGTAGTGGCATGCTCTATCATGGCCCGGAGGGTGTAGAAGTTGGAATTGGCCAGGACAAAGTGAAACTGATTGGTTCATTGACTGCTTAAACGCTAGACAGCCAATGATAACCTCTGACTCCTTTTCCATCGGTGAATCCATATTAAATGACTTGAGGGATTCCATTCTCCAATGATCCGCCTCGGACCCGGTTTACCCTTGCACCTTCGAACCAAACAGCGTGAACTTTCCATACTCTTGCCGGTCGCTCAGATTATTCAGCTCTGAGCGCGAGCTATTCCACAGCGGTGGTCGCAATGCGCGAATAAAGCCCATGGTCTGCAAGGGCAGTATAGAAACGGAGCGTAGCAGTCAACAAAGCAGTGGATTGTTACTCATACTGATTGACGGAGGCACGCCACACCAGTGTCGCTCATCTCACGTGACTACGTATACAATTTTCGTCCTCTGGAGCTCTGTGGATCCATTCTGAATCCACGGACCTCCAGTCATAAGTCAGACCTCTCTCTCTTCCAGTCTCATTCGTTGCACCTGCGCGGAACTTGCTGCCACAGGTTATGGGCCCCGGCCCCCACGAACTTACACTGAAGAAAGAATCCAACTACGCTCCGTCACCAAACGTTGTAGCGTTGCTCAACCCATCCTCCATAAATAGATCATGCTCAGTAGCCTTAGCACCCTACAATCATGGATGATACCAGTTGAACCCAGACAAAACTACTAGGAGTCATCATGTACTCAGAATGGGAAAATATCATTTTTGCACGATTGATGTCAGTAGGCGCGTCTCGAATTGTCACTGGCAAAGAGATCGAGCCATCCATGGACCCTGCAAACCAGAACACCGTCAATGCCTGGAACCAGTTCATGTATCGTAAGGAGCGAGCTGCAGGAGAAATCTATGGGGGACTAGACAAAGGCAACAAAGTACACGTTGATGACATTTGGAGTGAGCCCAAGGAGATGTGGGAGAAGCTGCAAGAAGTACATTCGAAGTCTGCACCTAATGCCTGTTTTAACTCATTGAGTGATCTCTTCAACACCTGCTTGCATGAGAATGAGACTCTCACACAAGCATGCACCCACATCAGAGGAACTATGCAACGTATTCACTCGCTTCGGCCCTCACCCATCATTGGACCCAATGGCACCATCAAGCCAGCATATACATTGGAAATGCTCGACGATGAATTATGTGCTATGGCTATGCTCTGCTGCCTTCCCCATGAAGAATATAGCTCTTTCATCTCATCGGTACTCATGCTCAATGACCTCAACGCCAACACAGTTGAAGAAGCTTTCTGCACTGAGGAAACACAAAGGTCAGCTGCCGAGGAAGAAGCCATTGCTGCTGCCACACATACTATCAAGTGTTATATTTGTGATGGTCCCCATAAGGTAACCAAATGCCATAAACTCGCAGCCACATGTGCTCTTCCAGACTCCAAGAAGGAAGATTCCAAGTCAAAGAAGCGAGGTAGATGCCATGGTGGGAACTCAGGAGTGAAAGCAGACACAGCCAAGACTACTGGCCCTGCCAAAGTTGAAGAAGGATGCGACAGTCCTGCTGCCAAAGCTGAATCAGCAGTCCATCGATCATCTTCTCCCCCCCCTTGATCCATCTGACACACTGTGGAACACAGACTTGGGCACCATGAGTTCCATGATGCCACATTGCAAATGGTTTATGCTGGGGTCTTACAAACCCTGGCAAATACCAATCCATGTTGCAAATGGGGCAACAGTGTACTCAGTGGGAAAGGGGTCAGTGAAGTTTAGGCCCAAAGGGAAGGATTGGTATGGGGACAAGCTTAACGACATTGTTTTCACAAATGTGCTATTTGTACCTGATCTTGCCAACAATCTACTCTCCATTACCTCTCTTGTTGTGAAATCCAGAGTCACTGTAACCTTTAACAGCTGCAAAGTCCTTTTCACCATCAATGACAAACCAATGTTCTCTGCCACAATCAGTAAAGACCTAACATCATATCTTGATGGGGAAACTATTGTGTCTTCACCCAAACATCCGAATGTGACATATGCCAGCCCAATGACAGCTCCAAGGGTTGATAGAATGCTTCTACACAGGAGAATGTGTCACCTTGGAGCAGACAGAATAGAGAAGCTCATTACTCAGCAGCTCACTGAAGACCCACAAATCTCATCAGATGTACCAATACCACACATCTGCAAGCCATGCTTACAGGGCAAGCAGCATTGAGCACCTTTTCCATGCATGGCAGATCATGTGACAGAAATGCTCAAATGAGTTTCTAGTGACATGCACAGGCCAATGCAAGTTGGAGGACATGGTGGATTACCTTCATGGATGATGCAACCTGATGGATGGAGGTATGTGACATGTACAGTAAGAGCAATGCACTGCACATGTTCAAGATCTATAAGACTCAGGCAGAAAAGCAGACAGGTAAGACAATCAAATGTTTCCACTCTGATAAGGGTGCAAATACATGTCCAGCATGTTTGTTGATTACTGCAAGTCTAAAGGAATACACATGGAGTACATGAATACTGCAATGCCTCAGCAAAATGGTGTCATGGAGTGCATGAACAGGACAATCAAGGAGGCTGTTACATCCATGCTTGCTGGAGCAAATTTGCCAGAAAGCTTTTGGACATATGCTCTGAGTACCTACAGACATATACACAACTAATGTCTGATGTCTGCCCTCCCACATAGCATGACTCCATTTGAGGCATACAAGCTCAGAAAACCATGAGTTGGGCACTTGAGAGTGTTTGGCTGCATGGCTTACATACTTGTTGGACATGATAAGAGAGTGGGACTACAAGGTCATACTATGGCCAGCATATTTGTTTGATACCCTGATAACCACATAGATTGGAAGGTGTACATCCTGAAAATGAAGAAGGTCATCACATCTCAAGATGTTATGTTTGATGAGTCTTCATTCCCAGGCCTCTCCCATTCCAAAATGCCACCCCACACCCCCACTGGACATTTTTGATGTGTTGCCTAGGTATAAGCCATATAACTCCAATGTCCTGTGACCAGAGCCCACAATTCCTGGCAACAATGATGATGTTCCTTGCAACAACAATGACATTTCTGGTGACAATGATGATCCTGACAATGATAACAACAATGCCAACAATGACGAACTGGTGGGAGTATTCCACAGACTGGTGGGAGCTAATGTTGAGGGCAATGGTGAGGGCACACCAAACGTAGCACTAACAAGAACATCTAGGAAAGCCAAACCCCCACTGCCACCACACAAACCCAGCCAGTGCACACATTTTCCAGCCTAGAACCCCAATGCAAGCTACTATGACACAGTAGAGCACCAGAATGCTAAGGAATTGCCATTAGTGCCTGAACTGCCCCCTCTGCTGCCACCATCACCTTATCCAGAGAACCCCCAGAGCAGCTCCTGTGGGACATTAATGTTGGAGATGTTGATGACCATGGGGAGCAGGAGGTAAACCTCATCCTGAACATGAGTTCAGATGAAGCATTACTTCTTGCTGGGTGACTTTTTGTGGAGAGCAGGGTAGACCTAGGTGGGTACAGCACAGTCTATGCTAACTCTGCCAGCACACACAAGGTTGGTGTACATGACACCAACCCTTGTTCCTACAGAGATGTGATGGCTAGCAAAGATGCAGCAGAGTGGCACAAGGCAATGTGTGAAGAAATGAATGCTTTGCAAGACAATGGTATATGGCTGCCAGTCTACCTGCCCCCAGGTTGCCAAGCCATAGGGTCTCAATGGGTTTTCAAGGTGAAACACCTCCCTGATGGTGCAGTTGAGTGTTTCAAAGCACGTGTTGTTGCACAAGGCTTTAGTTAGTGCCCAGGTGTCAACTTTGATGAAACTTTTGCACCCACAACATGTTGGGCAGCCTTGCACACAGTGCTGGCACTTGCCACTATTGAGGACATGCACCTTGAATCCATTGACATTTCATCAGCCTTCTTGCATGAAATTGTCAATGCAGAGCTCTACATGAAATTCCCTGAAGGTTTCCCTGAAGACATACCTGCCAACATAGAATGCAAGCCTGGTGAGGGCAATGCCTGCACCAAGCTCAAGAAGGGAATTTATGGATTGAAGCAGGGCACAAACCTCTGGAATAAGCACCTCCATGGGGTCTTGATTGGTCTTGGTTTTGCATGTATCACATCTGACCCATGTGTCTATGTTTACCTGCATGATGGCATGCACATCATTGTGCTCATCCATGTGGATGACATGACCATTGCATCCAAGTCATGACCTGCTATCATGAAGGTTATTGCAGAATTGCAGGGGCATTTCAAGCTGTGCCACCTTGGTTCCACTACAGCCCTCCTCAGGGCCATGGTTACCCATGACAGACTAAACCAGAAACTCTGGATTGACCAGAAGGCTTATGCTATTGAAGTCCTCTCTTGCTTCAACATGCTCAATGCTAAGGCTGTTGCAACACCACTGGAGCCCAGTGCCAAGCTTTCCAAAGCTGACTGCCCCCAAATGCCTGAGGACAAGGCTGGGATGTAAGATATCCCCTACATACAAGCCACAGGAGCACTCTTGTACCTTGCCTTATGCACTTGCCCAGACATTGCATATGCAGTCAGCATCCTCTGCCACTTCAACACTTGCCCCAGCCCAAAGCACTGGAAGGCAGTTAAGCATCTCATGTACTATATTTGGGGCACACTGAACTACAAAATCAAGTACTCTGCCTCTACCACCTCTTCCTCCCCATCTCCATTTGTTGTGTATACTGATGCTGATCATGGTGGCAACCCCAACAATGGGTGCTCCACTACAGGTTCTGTCCTCATGGTCACTGGTGGAGCAGTCAGCTGGATGTCAAAGCTGCAATCCATTGTTGCCCTCTCCACTACTGAGGTAGAGTTTGTTGCTGCAAGCAAGATGGGGCATAAACTATGTTGGCTACATAATTTTTTGGCAGACATAGGTATGCTACAGTCCATGCCACTTACCCTCAACATTGACAACCAATCCACAATATCTGTCACCAAACAGCCAGAACATATAGGGCATCTCAAGCATCTTGACCATCATTGGTTCTGGCTGCGCCAAGCAGCATTCGACAGGAAGATTAAGCCCATGTACATTCCCTCCGCAGATATGGTCACCAATCTGCTTACTAAGGCCCTCACCTGCAACATTGTCAACAGGCACAGAAGGAGGATGGGAATCATTGGGGAGTTTTTAAGAGACAAGCTTTGATGACATTGTGGGGCACTCTGTCAGGTGGGAGTGTTACTCATACTGATTGACAGAGGCATGCCACACCAGTGTCACTCATCTCACATGACTACATATACAATTTTTGTCCTCTGGAGCTCTGTGGATCCATTCTGAATCCATGGACCTCCAGGTATGTTCACTACAGTAATTACAATAATGGATCCATTCTGAATCCACAGACCTCCAGTCATAAGTCAGACCTCTCTCTCTTCCAGTCTCATTTGTTGCACCTGCATGGAACTTGCTGCCATATGGATAATGCAGGAGAATACATGGAGGCCATGGCAGGAATGAAATGACTACATAATAGTGCATCCATACATTCTTGAAGAGCCCTTGTGTAACAGCAGTGTAGAATAATGGTGTCATCACATGAGAGATTCTCAAGTCAAACAAGGGAACTGTTGTAAGTCCTTGATTGAAAAAGATCTGCCCACTAAGTATGGTAATAGGGTTTTTATACCCTCCAGTTAAGGTGAGCCCAGAAGAGGATTAGATAAGTATCATAGAGAATCATGAGAAAGTTGGGAGTAGTGACTGGTAAAGTAACTGCTGTTACATATGCCCTCCAGGTATTGGGAATGAAGTGAATAATACTTAGACTGTGATCTATAGTAGGTAATCAGGGGAGTATTTGGTTGAGCAGTCTGTTTTAATAGTTATGCATCAATGAAGTCCTCAAGTTCCATAATATTGTTGGTGTTAGATTTGCTAGCTTCAGTAACATCATTAGGAACTGAGGTGGTTTTAGGTCCATGGGTGTGCTTGAAATTGGCTGGTCCCTGCCAACAGGGCAGGGAGGTCAAATCTATTGGGGTTGACATCCTCAGCATGGCAGCACTTACTTTTCCTCTCAGCTTGGTGGGTTTCAGAGTGTGCCTGGTTATAGACAGCTTCATGGTGCAGGTGGAGCAGGGGATTTTTCATACCAGCCCAGGCATCAGGGTTGATGTTGCCTTGTTCATTAATAATTCCAAAAGAGCAAAACTCAATGTAACAAGGGTTGATAATGTGAAAGGTTAAGATAGAGCAAGAGATAGGGAAACTGTCATAGTTGAACAGATTGGTTTTGGGGTCACACAGTATGAATTGACAGGGATTGTTGCCCTTAGAGATATTGTAAGCCTGAGCAAATGGGGTGTATCTGACCAGTTCAATGAGTCCCACAGTGGCACTGTGGCAACAAACATTGGCATCATAATCAATGAACTTCAAAAGCTGTGCTGAGTGTATAATGAGGTTGGGTTTGATAGATGTGAGTTGTACAAAACCATTGGTCACAAGGCAAGGCAGGGGTGTTTGGTGTAATGGGATTTGGGATGGAAGGACATCATAATAGATGAGCATTGATAGGTGGTTGTGTAATGAATGTGGGCTAGGAAGTGGGTACAGAGCTTGGGCCTAATGTATTGGATGTCAAAAGTGGGGTGCCTTTCTGAGATGTTACCCCTGGGTTTATATAGCTTGACCAGGTGGCAAGACCCCAAGAATAATGGTGGATCATTGGTAGGAGGTGTGCTGGCCCCCAGGGGTATGTCATTGATAGTATCTACCCCCTGGGCATCAAGATAAGGCAATAACAAATCTGGTTCCTTGACCTGATTCAAAGTTAGCCAAGTTTTATCACTGGCTGGCCAGAGTACCTTGAATATTGCACCAGTCTTTGACCCAGAGTGGCTCACAATCTTGTCAGCAGCCCATTTGGCCTCATGTCCTGGTTTTCTTTCATTAATTACCTGTGAGTACAGTCTTCCAAGAAACTGTCTGTCATCATTAGAGTGGTGTATCCTCAATAGTGAGGAGTGGAATACATCATGTATTCCCCTTTGTTTCATATGAGAGAGAAGCTGCACATAGAAAGAGTGATTCCCAAAGTCTTCTAGAAGTAAATAGGGCCCCACAAACTTAGGGATCAGCTTTTGAGCCAGGCCTTTAGGGAAGGTCATGTTTATGGTTGACACATAAACAAATTCTCCTTTTTTGAAGGGTACTGGCACTTATTTTCTGTTGGCATTGCAAGTTTGTTTGATTCTAGCTGCTAGGATGCAGTCATGGGCAGCCATTAAGGCTGATTTTAGGCATTGTACAAAGACATGCACTCTGGGATATTTATTTTTAGTGACTGAGTTCCATATCATGGTCTGTGGCATTTGTCCATAGTTTAGGAAAAATGGTGCATATCCAGTACTCCCTGACTGTGCTGTAGTTAATTGCAAATTCTACTGCTGGCAGTTTTGACACCCAATCACTTTGGTTTGGGCTTATACACTGTCTGATCATCTCTATGACTATCCTGTTGGCCTGTTCAGTTGTGCTGTCTGTTTCCAGTTGATAAGCACTAGACATTTTGAGTTGGGTACCTATCAACTCATGCAGGTGGGTCTAGAAGATACTTGTAAAATATGAATCTTGGTCACTGACAATGGCTTTTGGAAGTCCATGAAGTTTGTATACTTTGGCAAAGATCATCTCAGCTATGTCCCTTGCATTATAGTTTGTCTGGCTAGGTACTAAATGTACCATACTAGTTAAATGATCAAATATCACCATCAGTGAATTATAAGTGGAATTTCAATATTTTGACTCTGACATAGGACCCACAAAATCTATTCCTATCACTTCCCAGGGTTGGGTTGGAACCAGCAGTGGCTTAAGATTGCTATATGGTTTATGGTTGGATGACTTACTCCTAGCACAGATTATGCATGATTTGCAACAGGAGTATACATTGTTACTCATTGATTTCCACCAGACATGTTCATGTAGATATGTCAGTGTTTTTCTTGCCCCTAGATGTGCTAACATTGAGTGCACCTCAGAGATTACTATTTCCTGTATACTCTGACCATTTACAAACACTGTAGATATGCATAATACCTTTCCTTCATTGTTCTTCAGGTATATGAGCTTACCCTTTGTGATCTTGAAGTTTTTGTACTCCCACAGATTTTCTATGACTGGTTTTAGTACTGGGTTTCCATTGTATTGATCCCAATTTTTTTCTAATAGATCTATTGGTTCATGCCCTCCTGCCATCATCTTGATTCATGATACTGGGTTCAGCAGTTCAGCTATCTGTTTAAGTCTTATAGACTGTTCAGATAATGATTTATCCTATGCCTGTTCTTGGTCATTGTTTGCTACTTCCTTGGTAACCTTTCCAGGCTTGGTGATTTGTGTTGTCTGCCCATGAGTGTTGTGATTTCTCATTTGTATTCTGACAGTGAGTTTTTCTTGCCTTCCATCATTGCTCTCCTTTTATTTATTGTTGAGGTCCTTTCACCACAAAATGTCCAGATGTTCTAGCAGCAAATTCTCTTGCTGTTTCCAGCCAGCCTGTCCTCAGCTGGTTCAACCACCTTCTTCTGGTATCTGGACTTGGGAATTGGACCACTTGCCCTTGCTGGGGCCCATGCCTGATCACAATGCCAATCACTTCTGTGAATGGGGACCTTGCTTCCCCTTCCCTTATCATTCATCACTGTAGTCACTTCTGTGCCTGCAACATGCAAGTTTGCAATTTTACCTTCCTGGCCTATCAGTACTGGCATGGAAATCAGATGTGTATCCAGGACATCATTGTTAAGGATGTCATGATGGGTGTATTCACCCCACACTCTCACTGTACCTGGCTCATCATTTGAATATAGTTGTGATAGGGCATCAGAGAGTATATTTTCTGCCCTTGGAACATATGTCATTTCAAAGTCAAATTTGGATATCCTCTCCAGCCATTAGGCTTATCTGCCCAAAGGGCTTTTCTGGTTGAGGAGATGTATTAGACCCTTATGGTTCATATACCAAGTGAACTTTACTTCCTGTAGGATGTCCCAATGTCTCAGCATTGTTTCTACATCAGTGATGTGCTCCTATGCTGCCTTGCTGCTATGCAGGAAACCAAAAGGAACCTGTAAGTGCACTGGCAACTAGATAGGGTAGCTGGCAGTAGGAAAAGGGTGAGGGCAAGTCAGTAAACACCCCAGAGAATGAGAGCTGAAATGTGGTAGTAAAGGGGTGAAAGAGGAAGTCAAGAAAGGTGCTCACACTAGCCTAAGTCACTAGATGCTAACAAAAGATTGCTAAGTTGCTAAGTGAAAAAGGGGAAAGAGATAAAGACAAAAGAATTGCTAAGGGAGTGGGGGAGAGGAGTTGCTAAGGCTTGAGGGAGTCCTAGGCAATAAGAAATAAAGAGGTTGGTAGGTAAGTAAAGGTTACTAAGGGATGAGGGGGAAAGAGTAACAGGATCAAAAAGAACATGTTGTTAAGAACAAGGTCATTAAAAGAAGTTGCTAAGGTCTGTGAGGGCCTAGCAATGAAGAGGGATGGGGACAAACATGTAAGTCAAGTCAGAGAGGGGCTGGGGGCAAACACAAAGACTACTTGCTAGCTGTAATTGTTAGCATTGCTAAGACACTGAAAACACTCACAGACTAAGTATATTGCATGTCCAACAGATTATCAGGCCCCAGCCACTCAGTATGTAGATGACCATCTCAAAATTTATTGACCCACCAAACAATACTGAACTACCAAACAAAACAAGATATTGAGTAACCTGAACCTATTATTACTCCTGAATGGGGAGAAGTTCAACAGATCAAACTGGCTCCCATTCAAAACAATGATCACCAAGGCAGCTTAAGGCTGAGGGATCTACAGATACCTGACAGGCAAGATTGCCCCCCGAAAACCTGAAGTACCCCCTGACATCAAAACCAAGACTAAAACCCCATCCATAACTAGCACCAGCACCTGGTGGGGCAACCACAACCCCACAATGAGCAAGTGGCAACAATGCAATGCATACACTCACATCATGGTCACCCTCAACATGAGAAACCCCATTGGGGTGGGTGTAAAACTAGATGGCCCAGCTACCAATGTGTGGAAGTCCCTGACAATGATCAATAATGCAAAATCCAACCTTTGCCTGATAAAATGGAGGAAGAACTCAGCTCCCCAAAGTACACAGACAGGGCTAACATAGAAGCCCACTTCAACACCATGCACATGGCCCAGAAAAAAGCAAACAATCAGAGCACAAACATCAACAACAGAAAATTCAGGATGTACCTTATAAAATTCATGCCCACTAGCTGAGCCCCCATCACCAGCATCCTCATGGACCTGCAGCAGTCCACAAATGTCATTATTCAACTCACAATCCACACTGTACTACTCCACAGAGCCTCCATCATAGCACTGGCCAAGACAGTACAAGCCCTATCTACAGAGGCAGGAAACCAGAGCAGGAAGTGTGAAAACTGCAGCCACAAAGGCCACACAAGGGGAAAATGTTACCAAAAAGGTGGAGGCATGGAAGGACAATTCCCAGACTGGTGGAAGAAAAATGGAAAGGGAGGGAAAATGGACACACAAACACCACCAGTTGCAAACTCCATGGTTGCATCAGCCAGCAACAATCCATCTGCCAGGTGCCTAGCTTTCATGATAACCCTGAGTGCTCTACAATGGTGAAGGATGTCCCCTTGGCAGTTCTCCCTGATTTTTTGGTAAGCTCAGGCTTATGGTAGGTTTTGAAGTCTGCCCTGTCAGTGAAAAAATGGTGGCTTGCCATAGAGTCTGTGTAGGTGATTTTCCTCTTTGTTTTTGTATACTGGTAGAGCCAAGAAATGTGTTGTATACAATGGGAAAACCATCAGGGTTAACATTCAAAAATGCCATGCATGTCTCAAACCTAAGCTACAACCTACTATCCATAGGGTCCCTCATAAAAAGGGGATGTAGCCTTACTTTCAAGAGAGATGGGACAATGTTCTACACCCCATTGGGGGTACCATTTATGCATGTACCCCCTGCAATGGGATTGGACCACCATATCTGAAGTAACATTTGCTGAACTACTAAGAGCAATGGCTGCATGATTGGTTATGCACCCAGTGAACCTGGAAACATGGCACTGGAGAATTGGTCACATAAGCAAGGCCATGATTTGCAAGATGGCAAAGGAAACAACTGTTGAGGGTCTAGGCATAACTAAGATGTCAGTCCAGGGCAAGTGCAAGGATTGCTTGATGGGGGAAAAATTATAAAGACCATTCAACACTGAAGTCACCATCAAGCATGTACTATACAAGAGAGTAGCATTCAACCTGTGGGGGCCAGCCAGAGTCCAGACTACTGAGGGGAAGTCCTGAATGATAATAGCATCAGATTATGCAGGGGCAAAGACAGACACATGGTACCTAGCTCACAAAATAAAAGAAAACACCATAGCATTTTGACACAAGTATCAAAAGCCAAACCAGGTACTGGATCAAAAAGGTCAGGATAGACAAGCACACAGAGTTTGTCAATGACCTGTGGAAGGGCTACTGCAAAGCAAGAGGCTGTAGATACACAAGTAAATCCTCAGATGTCATGATGGTAGCAAGATGACTGTATTAATACCTGTAGATATGCAAGTAAATCTACAGGCAATGATTATAAGTACAGGTTGGTAAAGATGGTAAGTAGAAACACACCCTCATATGTCACAATGGTAGTGAGATGACTGAGGGTGTGTTTGTGTATTGTTAGTATTTATATGAAAGAAAATAAGGTTCAGAAATAAAGAAGAATAAATATATGCTGTGGTGGTGGTGGTGGTGGTGGTGGTGGTGGTGGTGGTGGTGTATGTTGATAGAAGGAAAGTATTGTAGTGAAAAGAAAAGAAAAGAATGGCAGTAGCATACATGTCCCTCATCTCAACACTCCTCCTGATATGTTATACTGCATTATTTTCCTAAGCCCATCTGCTCAGTTAGTTTCTTGTGTGTGACTCATGGTAGAGGCTTGGTGAAGACATTGGCAATGTTCTCAGACAATGGGATTGGAATGATCTCAATGTCCCCATCACATACTCATTTGCAAATGTAGTCATATTGAATGTTGATGTGCTTGGCTTGGGCATGTCCCTTTGTAGTCTTAGCAAGAGCTATTGAAGATTGATTGTCTGCTCATAGTGCAACAGAGAGGGCATGTGGAAAGTCTGCCTCACTCAGGAAGTTGTACATCCACAATGCCTGTTGTGCACCTTATATTAGCACCATATACTCTGCTTTGGTAGTGCTCAGCATGACCATTGCCTGTCTTTTTGAACTCCATGATACTGCTCCCCCTGACATCAAGAACACATATCCTGAGGTGGACCTCCATGTATTGAGGTTGCCTCCATAGTCTGTATCAATGTATCCTTGTGGTTGATTTGACTTGTCCTAGGCCCTTAACTACATGAGCTTGATGTCCAGAGTCCCCTTCACATACCCAAGCATATAAACTAAGGCATTCCAGTGCATGGGGCCAGGGTTGGTCTGGAATCTTACAAGTAATCCTATGGCAAACAAGATGTCTGGGTGTATGGCTACCTGAGCCCACATAAGTGAGCCAAGCAGCTCCCAGTATGGTTTGTTTGACATGAATAGTTGGTTGGCTTTGGTATGTGGTGCCATTGCTTCTGTGAGCTGAATCCCAGTGGGTAGTGGTGTGGGGTGAGGATTGCAGTCCATCATTTTGAAACACTCAAGCACTCAGGTCAAGTAAGCTTGTTGAGATAGTGAGACTGACCCTGTGTATGTGTCGCATTCTATCACCATGCCAAGGATGAATGAGGGGGTCCCAAGGTCTTTGACATCATAGATATTTGCCAGTTCCTGCTTGGCCTTCTGGGCTTCTTCCAGGCTTGTCAATACTCCGAAAACATTGTCAGTAAAGGTGTTCATGACAGTATGTGCATCTCTGCTTGTCCTTGTCTGCATGCATGGGTCAGCCCAGGAAGTATAGAAGCCTAAATGTTTGTATGCCCCATTAAGAGTCCAGAACCAGTCCCTGCCTCCTTGCATCAGGCTATACAGGGTTTTCAAAAGCTTTATTTTCTTTCCCTCTCCCCCTGGAAACCCTTGCAGCACATCCATGTATACTTCAAAGTTGGGGACACTGTTCAAGTAGGCCAATATGAAGTCAATTTGCCAAGTTTCCAGTCCAAGGTGCACAGCCATGGCAATTGTCATGCAGAGAGATTCAAGTCTGACCACTGCTGCATAGGTCTCATCATAGTTGTTGCCAAGGACCTGCAAATACCCTTTAGCCACTAGCCTTGCTTTCCTCCTCACAATCCAACTGTCTGCATTGTATTTGTTTGCAAATACCCACCTACATCCCATGATGTTCTTCCCCACTGGCACCTCTGTGTCTGGAATGAGTGTCCAAACCTTCCATTCCTCCATTACCCTCAGCTCCTCTTGTATGGCCAGAGTCCACAGGTTGGAGCAGCACATTGCCTCAGCATATGCTCTTGGCACATAAGACTCATTGTCCTCACTGCCTGGGCTCAAAAGATCCATGAATGCATATGTGTTGCCTACAAGGTATGACCTGGGGGCCTCTGGGGGGGCTTGTGCCTGAAGTTGGGCAAATTGTCATGGAGGTTGTGGTGCTGTTATTTGCAGTGAAGTTTTGGCCACTGGCAGCTCTGAAGATAAGTTATCACTGGTGTATCAGTGGAGGGATCTGTAGTGGGATCAGTGGCATTATTTGGTGCCTGGCAGTCATGGAATAGTACACTGTCATGGATATGGGGAGCAATGGGTTGGCAAGGGGTGATGAGCCCTGGCTGGATACTTGTGTTGGTAGCTGGTGTGTTTGTGGCTAATAGATCATCTGATTCTTCAATGACTGTGAGAACTCTGTGTCCAGTTCCTTCATCAAAGATCATGTCATAGGAAGTAACTACAGTCCTCATGGCATGATCAAAAAGTCTGTATTCCCCAATGCCAGCATAGTCAATGAAAGTGTACTTCACTGAATGTGGGTCCAGCTTGGACTTCACCACCTCCTCTGGCACCTTGGCATATGCTGTGCAGCCAGAAGGGTGCAGGTGGGCTACACTCTGCCTCTTTCTGGTCCATTCACACTCTGGTATGGTGTTGTGATGCATCAAAGGAAATTGATTCCATGTGTATATTTGAGCCACAGCAGCCTCAGCCCACATGTCTTTTGGGAGCCCACTCAGTGAGCATACAACACATGCCTTTGATGATAGTGTGGATTGACCATTCTGCAAATCCATTTTGAGTGTGTGTATATAGTACCACCAGTTTGAGGATGATGCCATGCAGCATGCAGTAGTCTTCTCACCTTTCATTTAGCCACTGGTGCCCTGCATCTATGTGCACTGTCTTCAGTTTGTGGCCCATCTGACACTTGGACTCTGCATGATAGGATTTGAAGGCAGTAAGTGTGGTGACTGCATCTTTTTAAGTGAGAAAATATCCAGTGAGGTGAGATGTGCTTCCATCAGCTGTGACCATCATGTATGATGCTCCCCTGATAGAGAGTGTTGATGCAGGTCCCTATAAGTCCATGTACACACAGTCATTTGGGTGCTCCTCAACCTTGCATTCACCATCATAAGGGTGTACTGTGTGCTTTCTGTAGACACAATTCTCACATAACCCTTTTACTTCCAGGTCCCCTTTTATGGTTAGGCCATCTACCAGGCCCTTTTTTACAAGTTTCCTAACTGTGTCCACTCCTGCATGTCTGAAATGATGGTGCCACCTGTCTAGATTGACTGGTAAGTAGATGGGTGCTGCTATCATTGCTGTTGGTGTTGCATGTGCATCCAGTGCATCTAGATGGTACATGCTGCCACATCCCTTGCTGGTGAGTACCTCCTTGCCATTGGGGTCCCTGAAACTAGCCCTTCCTCTAGCAAAAACTACTGAGAACCCAGCCTTGTTGAACTTCCCAATGGAGATCAGGTTTGCTGAGAGGTTGGGGGTATGGAGGGCATCCCTGAAGGTAAGCTCAATGCATCCATGGTTTGTCCTGATGATCCTTTTGACCATGCCTTGACCTATGATGTGAAAGACTGCATCTTTTGAAGCTGCCTGCCCTTCCCTGGGGGAAGTAAACACAGTGTAATTAGTGAAGGCTTGTCTGTTGACAAAACAGTGGTCACTTGTGCCTGAGTCTGCAAATGTAGGGATGGTTTTGGGGCTGTGGACTTTGTATGCAGTGACGTCATGTGGCTGGGTTTGACCTTGGTTATTTTGGAGTACAATTACAGCCAGTGTATATGAGACCTGCAATTGTGTGTCTTCTGGAGATGCATTTGCTAGATGCACTGCAGGCATGTTCTGTTGGGCTGTTTTTCCTGCTGCTATGGTTGCTATTGCTTGGTCTCTGTTTTGGAAGCTAGGTGGAAACTGTCCCTCCTTGCCCCCTCCTTGCCAGTAACAGTTTTCAATAGTGTGTCCTATGCACTTGCAGTTTATGTTTGTGCACACCAATTTTGATCTTAGTGGTTTTGCCATTGTCTGTAGGGCTGTTACAGATGGCGCCACTGCTTTTTGCATTTTGAGGTGCTCCCAATGTATGGAGAGTCCTGCTATAAGCTCTGCCAAAGTCTTTGTTGAGTACATACTCACTACTACAATGTTCCAGGACTCTGGAAGCGATGTCATCACTATGGACCAGAATGTGGCATCAGATATGGTAGTGCCCTTCTTTGGTGGCATCCTGCCATTTTGTATGGAGGTCAGTGATGTGTGTGGGGAAGTCTGCTCCATTAGTGAATCTGGTGGACCAGAGTGCATTCTCTGCTCCCATTGCTGCAAGGTCAGATACTGCTCCATATGCTTTGGTGAGTGATGCCCAAGCTTGTCCAGCCATGCCATCCATTTTGATGCCAAGACCCACAGGGTTTCTGCAGTTGTAGATAATGAGACTGAGGGTCCACACATTGTGTAGGTCCCATTCCTCCACAGATGGGTTTTTAGATGTCCATGCTGTTGGTTTGGCAAGTTTTTCATCTGTGGGTGGTGCTTTCATGAGCTCAGGTTTTAGGATCTCTCCTTCAAGATATTCTCTTACTCTGCAAGCTCGTGCAGCAATCATCACATGGTTTTTGAAGTGAACAAAGTTAGTTCCATCGAACTGTAGTTCCTTGGAGAATGTGGGTAGTCTGTTGGATGTGTTGTTTGGCATGGTGTTTTAGCAGTCTGTGTTTGCAGTAGAAAATTTTTTTCTGGTATGAGTCATCCTCAATGTTTTAATGTGACAATTTTATTGTGCAGGCA
>JABCKS010000346.1:0-22254 GCA_018851325.1 Termitomyces sp. DKA19 | reverse complement strand
TTATGATTGACACAATATAAGTCAAAACCAGTCATTGGTATTTGTACTATGAAGTATGAAGTAAGGCACTGCCTTATACAAGTAAATAAGTACAGTATAAGGGTAGTGTCAAGTGATGCTGCCTTGAATTTCTCTACTTTGTAGTGGTAGTCATCAACTATATTGCTATAGAGATGCAACTGGGCAGTAATAAGACCCATTTGTTGCTAGGCACCATTATCAACATTATTGACTCTATCTAATCTTATGTATTATCTGACTTAGTTACAGCACAAGACCTCAGTATTTCTCAATTGTATTCTTATATGTGATGTATTAGTTATATAACCTATTATGTGAGATCTAGCCCTTAGGCTTGGAAGGACATAGCCATTTGCATAGAACTTCAGCATGTATGAGATATAACTATCATAAGACTCATCATGTGGAACCTAACCCTTTAGTCTAGAAGGACTTAGTTAAGATTTCAGACTTAGTGATGTTTGCTAATAACACTGACTAAATGACTTAGTGACATTAGTATTTGATTTTTCTTGACATATTTAAGAAGAGGGATATGACTATTTTTATCTTCTATTTCTATTGTCTTTGTGTTACATTTATAAATGACTATATCATACAATTAGCATTGAAATTTCCTTGATATAGTTACAGTTTATCACTTAGTATGTATTTTTAACATGTGATATACACTTTTCATTATTTAACATTATCAAAACATATTAAAATACTGACTTTCCTTTTTGGACACTATATTTACCAGTATTATAAATACCAGCTATACTTACATAGACAAAACAATAAGTATTATCCCCTAAATCTCAGGCTTAAGATTTTTTTTGTTCACCCTCATTATTATTACAGGTTAGCAATGTTTGCCAAAGTCTTAGTGACCTAATTATATTTGTACTATCTATAGATACTTGGATTCTAGTCTTAGCAATGCTAGTGACTTTAGTTAGCTATTTAGTATTTTGTTTTATCCCTCTTTATACTGACTTTATTTTTTACTCTACTGACTCAATTCTAGTTGCTAGGCCTTTACAGACCTTAGCTATCAATCTTTTAGCATCATCTGCTAAAAACATCTACTAGTGACACTTTTGGCTTCTTCACCTTTGCTCCTTTTATCCCTCTCTATCTTAGCAACTTGTGATTATTGTCTAGTGACTCAGGCTAGTGTCAGTAACTATTATTACTTGTTCTTTCTTCAATCTCATCCTTTGACTAACACTAGTCCTTTGAAATCATCACTGACTTGCTTCTCCACATTTATTACTCTATCTAATTGTTGTGTTTGGTTTTCCCTACATAGCAGCTAAGCAATATAGGAATATATCAGTGCCTACTATAGCAATTAGCTACAAAATCTCCTATAACATACTCAGCTTTATTGACAACATTGGCACTAAAGGCCTAAAGAACTAAATACTTGTTAATGGTATACCCACTAGACATCCTGCTAACTCTAACATTTGCTTAGCACTTTGGGAGTTTTTTGAACTCCTTAACTAAATTCACTGGCAGATAAAGTATTGCAGCAGTATGTTTTTAGGTTATAAACTTATCTTGTGTATTCCAACCTTCAAGATCTTGGAACATGTTTGCATGTCTAGCAGTCAAGTACTGGACAAGAGTTGCTTAGCCCTGCTTGAGCACTGGAGCCCTTGCAAGTTGCTATCAGAAGTTTGAACTTTCTTGGATATAGTCAGTGTCCTTAGAATTTTCATTAAAAATTTTGCCTATTGCACTAATAACTTAATAAAACTCACCCATACCAGAGTCCCCTTTGAATTTGGTCCTGATCAAGTCAACACTTAGCATGACCTTGTTAAGGCCCTACAAGATGCTAAGCCCCTTATCCCCATTGACTATGAATTGCCTGACTCTGACCCTGATTAGTGGTGGGTGGGATATGGTGTATTAGCATTACAGTTATGTATAGTGTGAGAATTGTGTTCAATGCATGCCTGATTTCCAGTTAGGTAGTTGACACTATAAACTTGAAGGTCAAATACATTTCTGGATATACACTGCCTGGGGTCTTTCTGTGACATTTAAAAATATCTAAAGCACTTCTTTTTTTTTTGTTTTTCATAGCTCAGACAAGCTGACCATGTCACTTATTGTTGCAAAATCTAAGATTAACTTATTAGCACAAAGCTTTACAGACTTGGCCAACTTGTCATACTTAGATCTGCAAAAGTTCAGGGCTCTTTTGTACTAAAACTCCCTCCAATAACAATCTAGTATTAGATAAGGAAATTGTGGTCACTTCTTGTGCAGAGAAAGGCTCAAAAAGAGGGCCTACCTGCTGTAAATATGGAGGGAGGGGGTTGGCCACAAGTGAAATAAGTGCAAAAATAAAAAGAAGGACTCTGGGAGTGCAAAGCCAAAACCTAGCAGCTCTGCAAATGCTGTTAAAGCTTCATCTAGCAATGACAAGTTTGCATTTGCTGTTGAGGAGGGAACTGATCTTGATTCCCTGTCTGATTTCTATAGTGAGCTTAAGTCCAATGTCTCAAACACTGATGAGTTTTGTGGGTATTGCACTGATGCTGCCATAATAGATGATGACTAGTTCTCTAAAGTCAATGAGAACAAGGTGACTAATGCTGAAGTCACCAAGGATTGGAGCTGTGTCACAGCTGGTCTGGGCTCATTATTCTTAGAGGGCATGCTGAGCAATGGGGAGCCAATTCCTAAGATGATTGAGGTCACAAGTCATAATCCATTGAACCCTGCTCACATTGAGCTGTTTGAGTCTGGGTGTACTTCACATATTTCTTCTTACTGTGATGACTTCACCAAGCTCACTCCCATTGACCTTGAACCATTCCATACTGCAAATAAGAAACCATTTAGTGCCACAGCAAGAGGTGAGCTTGTTATTGATATACCTAATGGTACAACATCTTCCAATCTCCACTTCATCAAAGTCTTCTACTCTCTTAAAGTTGGCTACACACTTGTCTCAGTGGGATGGCTTGACAATGCTGGCTTTGAGGTCACCTTTGGTGTGGAAAAGTGGATTATTAAAGGGAAGGATGGCACTAGTAAAAGAAGTTCTAAAGGATGATGGTGGACTGTATTGTTTATAATATCACCCTAGTGAAGCTTCTGCTGCTAAGAAGGTCATCAGCCAAGTCAATTACAACATGCTACCTCAGGAGGAGCAACATACTCTGGAACATACCCTCTATTCCAACTAGTCAGCTGTCTTCTATACCTTGCAATCTCAACATGTCCAGATATAGCCTTTAGGGTCCAGCAACTCACACAATTCCTTGATTCCTATGCAACTCCTCATTGGAATGAAGCCATATGCCTGGTTCAATACTTGAAGAGCACTCACAATCTATAACTACATCTTAAAGTCCAGAGCAATAACACCAAACTCACTAGCTTTACTGACTTAGACTGGGCTAGCTGTCTTGACACTAGACAAAGCAGCAGTGAGTACATCTGGAATCTTGGTACTGGAGCAATATCATGGGCAGTCAGAAAACAATAGACAGTTGCCACATTATCATGTAAAGGAGAGTACATAGCAGCCTTTGAGAGTGCTCAGGAATGTATCTGGCTTTGAGCATTATTAAAGGATATTGGACATGACTCTACATCTTAGCCCACATAGATATTTTGTGACAATGACTCTGCAATTGCATTATCTGAAGACCCCCTTCTTTATGCTTGAGTTAAACATGTTGATATTCTGCATACTCATATATATATTTGGACTCCCCATAGATAGCACCCTCAGTCACTTATATCAGACTGAGGGTGAGTACTCATACTTTACATACTTTACATGCTTACTAATTGTACTGTAGCATCATACTCACACTGATCTACTGGATACAGTCTAATATTAGTCACTTATATCAGACTGAGGCATTATACTTACACTGATCTACTAGGTACAGTGTGTATACCAGTCTATATTTCTAACAATGCATGTACAGATAGCAACAAATCCTAAATTAGTGATTATTGCTATCTTCAAGACATGGTTCTGCTGGTTCAAAATGGCTGATTGTAGATTGGAGTGGCCAGAGTTGACAAATGTAGATAGGGAGTGCTAGGAGTCATATAAGCAGTTTACAGAGGAAGAGTGGGTGAGGGAATTTGACAAGCATTTCATAAGTCTTTTTCTTTCACTTTTTAAATAATGGTTGCTAAGATTTTCTTTTGCTAGACTCCCCCTGTACCTTTTTGAGAATACCTGCTTGAGGACCTAAAGACTGAGATGACAGTAAGTGCCAGCAGTGTTGCTTGTACTAGCACCATTACTAAGATATCTTTTAGCATTTTTTTAATGAACTGTCTTCTAATGACTAATTTTTCTTTCAGCATTCCCCATGCAAGGCTGGCAATAATAACTAGGGCTGGACACAGTAAGGGTTGTAGAAATGTTGGTAGTGTGGATTGTAGGAACATTGGTGTAACCAGTGAAGTTACCATTAGCTTAGGTGTCATGCATGTACTGCACACTGACTCATTGTTATATATCAATGGGCACCTTTGATGTGCTCCTGTAGCTTACATAAAACATTTCATGAGTCTTTTTCTTTCACTTTTTTAATAATATTGCTAACATTTTCTTTTGCTAGACCCCTCCTGTACCTTCTTTAGAATACCTGCTTGAGGACCTAGAGACTGAGATGACAGTAAGTATTAGCAGTGTTGCTTGGGCTAGCAACATTGCTAAGATATCTTTTAGCTTTTTAATGAACTGTCTTCTGATGATCAATTTTTCTTTCAGCATCCCTCATGCAAGCTAGCAATAATAACTAGGGCTGGCCACATTAAGAATTGTGGAGATGTTGGTAGAGGTGGATTGTGGGAATATTGAGGAGGCCAGGCCCTCTACTCCCAGGTGTGTGGCTAGCAGCATTGCTAAGGAGCCAGTGACATTGCCAAGACAGACCAAGGCTCCTAGGGGGAAAGGAACAGGAAAAATAAGAGAGGAGGATAAAGAAGATGCTTTTGAAGTATATGTCATTTTGTTTGCTAACACTTACTGACTTTCACTAATGCTCTCAACAAAAACAGTGCAAGATGTCTTTAGCAATAAGAAGCTCATAGGTCTCCTTTAGTGGAGAAAGATAACAATAGTGGTGGACATAGGTATGGAGGCTAGCATAGTCTTAGAGAAGGCCAAGGGAAAGTTGATGGTGTTACTAGCAGAGGAACAGGAGTTCAAACTCCAGCAAGGTGCAGTAAATGAGTTGATATGGTTAGGAGAAGACCTATCCTTACTGGAACCTCTAATACCTGCCTTGCTGCTTTAAGGGTATAAAAACCAAGCAGCCAGAGTTGAGTGACATTTCCAGCAAGAGATAGACATTGTTAAAGCTGGAGGTGGAGGCCCAATATATGGTTGCTAAGCAATCAGTAGTGACTCTTGCTGGATATCAGAGCAGTTGTCAGGTTTTCTTGGCCTAGCAGGCAGAGAACAGGATCAGAGAGGGAGAAGAAGACAAGGTGGAGGAGCCACCTAGCAATGACACTGACCTTGACACTTTGCAATGGCTGCTCTTCCATCTACATTTGAATTTTATTAGCACTATGGACACAGGCTAGCTCCCTCAAGGGGCTTCATATTTTCTTTTTGTAGAGTTGGTAGACTGGCCCCCTTAAGGGGCCTAATACAATGTAACATATTGGTAGTGATCAGAAAAAGATAAGGAAGTAAAATGTGAGGTGTGAGAAGAGGATAAGAAAGAAAATATAAAATCATATAAGATCAAAATTCAAGAGAAGAAACAGAGATAGAAGTGTTGCTATGCACTAGCAACTGTCATTTAACACTAGAAACAATAGGGAAAATGCTCAGTAGATCATCATTGTATAAAAACCCCTAAAGGTGTGCTGAGCACTAGTAACAAGTCACTAAGCACAGCATCTTAATGAAAGAAAGAAGATGGCAATGTAACTATTTATGAAGTGGTTTAAATAAGCAAAATGTGATATAAGAAAGACAAGATGGAGGACTTGATGTTTTTATAAGAGATATGATGGATTTTCTAAATAGATGGCAAATGTATAGGTAAAAGGAAAAGCAAAGACAAAAGAAGTCACTAAGGCTTAGCAAATGGTTTTTAGTTGTTACTGTTATTAGCAACATCAATAGTGTCATCATCATCTACAAGGTTGGTTTATTCAAGTTCATATAGGTGGGAGATGTCAATATCAAAAGTATTGCTAGGCACTAAGATATGTTCTCTAACAAAAAAGGGGACCAAGTGAAAGGCAGCTACTGGGCAATGTAAGACTGAACCATCTAGTTTACAAAGAATGTCAATGTCTCTATAGTTATAAGAGATCACCATGAGAGGGCCTAAGTAATGAGGCCTCATCTTCTTATTATATGTAACCTTGATCCTAGCATTCCTCATCAAGACAAGGTTGCTAGTCTGAAAGTTGTAATCATAGATTATATCAGTGTGTTCTGTTTTGAAATAAACAGCAGCTAAGTAATGAGTGCTAAGGATATTGTTATGAAGTTACTCAAGGGTCTTCTTGGCAATGTCAAAGATTGATTGCCCAGCAGACTATGAGGTCAGTAGAAGGCAGGAGGGAATTTAGCAATAGTTACAGGTATGTCACTTCTACTATGTCAGCTGGAAGGAAGGGTTGGGTATCAGTAACAGCATAGTAGCAGGAATAACTCATTTGCTTGTAAACTGTAACACATTTTAACCAAAAGACTGAATAAGAAACAGTACTCCACCTAGACTGATCACCATCAACAGCTTTGAAGAGAGCCTGGCAAATATCAAAGTGAGGTCACTTAACTATATTATTAGTATGCTTGTTGTAACTTGAGACCCAGATTTGGTGTGTATTATACTTCTTTGCTAAGTGAGCAACTGCCCTTCAGAATAGGTCTGCCATTTGCTGGTAACAATTTTGCTAAGGGCTCCCCAGCAACAAATGACATCTTTATATAACTACTTAGCAATTGCATTGCTATTCTCCTTAATAAGCATATGGAACTTGGGGTAGTGCATTAGCAAACAGCATCCATAGATAATATACTTGAACTTATTAGATAGCAGTATAAACATAGTGTCAATGTATATTTTGCTGAACAAGGGCATAGGTGTAGTGACAGTCAGTAGAATAAGTATTTTGGTTGTCTGATAGATCTGGCAGATGTGGTAAGTACAAATATACCAAACAAGGTTAGTATTAATTTAGAGCCACTGAAAGCATTCCAGTAAGGCTGAATGGGTAGTAAAGAGTCCTTTATGACTCAAGTCATCATGCATGGCTTATAAGATATATAAGCAGCCGTCAGTAGAGATAAGCAGCAATCAGTAGAGATGAATAACTTATGTGTGCTATCTCTATTTCATAACTAGAGTTTACTGTCAGCAAGGAAGAACATAGATGCATAGTAGATGAATATTGCATAGGAATTATTGCTGAGGTTGTCAGGACTAATCAAGTTGCTAAGCCACTTCTAGACTATAAGGATATAAACATTGCTAACAATAGCCTTAGCACTACATTGCTATAAGTCATAATAGCATCATCATATAGAAACAGAAGATTATTGCTAGTTGCTAGTTATAGGGTTAAAGTATTTATGATGCTATTAACAAATGTTGCTAAGGGCTAAAAAGGCTGAAACTTGAGGAGAGGGGGTAACAATTGTAATGCTGAAGAGACATGGTAAAGTAAGAGAAGGGGGAGCTGCACTTGATGAATGAAGCTATGTAATTGATTGATCTAGTCTTCATAGATGGAGTTGTCACTAGTATCTGTGGGGAGGGTTGCTAGGCTGTAGCAGGCATTGTAAAAGTCTATCAGAGCCATGGAAGGTACCTTTAACCTGAACAAGCTAAGAGTGGAACATAAAGGTCACCATGATCAAGAAATTCATGCTAGCAGAGGGCTGAATGTCAGAGTTCTGAAGTATACCCTTAATATAGTGAGCATTGACTTCAATGATGAGGTTCTTGACTCTAATTAGGTACATCTGTAAGGCCTAAAGGGCATTATAAAGACTATAAAGCTCAAGCTTAGGCTGACTAAATTATGATTCTCTGTCATCAAGAGTGATGGAGCCAAAATGGTTGTAGTGATGTTCTTTGTAGTTGTCACTAAGGCACTGGTAAAGGTAGTACCATACAGCAATATACAACATGTCAACCACTAAAATAACAAGGTTAGGTAATTTGTAGTCAATAGAAACAAGGGGCTTAGTGTCTTGTAAGGCCTTAATGTGATTGTGCTAACCATTAATTTGGTCAGGACTAAATTCAAAGGGAATGCCAGTTTGAGTGAGTTTTATTAAGTCATTAGTACAATAGGTGAAATTCTTAATAAAAATCTTAAGGATGCTGACTGTACTTAAGAAGGCTTGAACTTTGGATAGTGAGTTCTAATGACTCCAGCACTTAAGCAGGACTAAGTGACTCTTATCTGGTATGTAACTGCTAAGCATGCAAACATGTCCCAGGATCTTGAAGGTTGGAGCACACAAGATGAGTTTGTGACCTGAAAATATATTGCTACAATACTTCATTCATTGGAGAATCCTATTAGGGAGCTCAAAGAAATTTCAGAGTGCTAAGCAAATATTGGAGTTAACAGGATACTTAGCAGGAATACTATCAATAAGTTTCCAATCTTTAGGACCTTTAGTACCAATGTTGTTGATGAAGCTGAGTACATTGTGAGGGATCTTGAGTTGTAGGATGAAGGTAATGTCATTGTGGAAGATTAGTACCAAGTTAGTCCAACCCATTGGTAAGGTCACTAAGCAAAGCATACCAAAGGGGGTCTGGAATGTTGTTAAGTCATATGAGGCCAGGTCAATAAGCCATTCATCATAACCAACATAGAGATTGAGGATAGCACTACAAATATGTCCAGAAAGAAATCCAGCAATGTGATCTGGGAACAGAGGAACTCCAGAGTAACAGATGGTGACACAGTTTAGCAGCTCTAGACTGTGAATAATTTGGAGCTTATCATTCTTCTTCAGAACAAAAAACCAGCAGGATTGGCAAATGGAATTGTAGGGTTTGTAGACATTAGCCTTGATCTTATCATGGATGATCTCACAGACTTCTTTTTCAAGACCTTGGAAAATTAGACAATTGTGGTGGACCCAAGGAATATAGGGGATAATCAGTATTTGGACTGGTAGAAAGAAGTCAGGATGTAAACTTCCTCATTTAGAATCTTCCCAAGCAAAAGCCATTTCTTGCTTAGCAACAAATTTCATGAGTATGTTAAGTTTGTTGCTAGTAAAGAAGCCAGTGTTGGAAATTGCTGAGTTGGTACAAAGAGTGGGAGATTTGGACTGAGTGTTAGTAATGTTGCTAAGGGATTGCCAATGATTTGTTGCTTGATTCTGAAGTCATTGCTAATGTGACCAGTGACTGGTTTGATTTTCATAACAACAGGTTTGTCTTCTTTACCTGCACCCCTTTTCTTTTAGCAGTTTCATAGGGTAATATCTATAACACAAGTATTGAGGGGAAGTGTCTGTTCAAGAATCAAAGCAATAGAAGAATTAGTAGAAGCAAAGTAAAAATGGGATTGTAGCAAAGAATGGGAAAGATCACAGGTGGCAGTGTAAAGGTAGGCCAAAGCAGAGTTTGTATATGTACAAGATTTTGTAAGTAGAATGTCTTTGTCCAAATCACAAGAAGCTATATGTTACTAGACTAGTTGAATGATTGTAGCTGATGATTGTCACTATCTTTGTAACATCATCACTATTCTCATTGGTGGTGAAAGCAATAGAGTGGCTCTGTTTTATAGCAAACCTTTTGGTGGTTGTTCCTCTTGTACTTACTGCAATGGTGTATTGCATACCAGAATTTAGATCAGTAATGGTAATGGTCATCTTAATGTTACTAAGAGTGTTGACTACACTTCTAGTAAGGACATCAAAGGGACAGCCAAGCAAGATGTTATAGATAGGGGACTGTAATATATAAATCTGAAGATATAGGGTCAAGTCACTAATAGTGCAGGGTACATTCCAGACAAGTCTTAGAAATTGATTTAGTATGCCATTAGTGCTTTAAATATTTGAGACTATACTGAGGTTGTAGGAGAGGCTGAGGTCATTAGTAATTTTGGTGGACATGGAAATGATCTGAGAACTGCTATCCATAATGTATTCTATCTCTTCTTAGTTGTCAATCAGCATCATAATAAATCATAGCAACTAGGAATCCTTAGTGACAGTGAGAACTACAGGCTTCTCTTCAGGAGGTAGCAACTCAATGTAAGCCTTCACTGGGTCCACCAATGTAACTCAGGCCTAGTCTAGGGTAAGTCCATTAGTAGTAGTGGCATTTGATCCTAGCAAAAACTATGGCTCATCTATAGTAAAAGTCAGTAATACTTCTTCAAAGATGTCACTCAGGTCCTGTACCATATTAGTATTTGTACTAGCAAGTTGCTTGGGTATAATGGTGGTCCTGAGCTGATTCCTGATATCTGGTGCCATGGAGCAAAGTTTACAAACTGATACCATGACCTTAGTATTTAAAACCCAATCAAACACTACCTTGAACTGTTCAATATTGTAAATAGAGGGCACTATTCAGTAAGTGGCATCATTATGTCAGTTGCAAGCAGTAAGGGTTGCAGTCAGCAGGAGGAGCATAGTAACTAGGAATACCAGAAAACAGATGAACAGGGGCTGGTGAATAGGCTTAGGAACCTTAGCAACAGGGGACAAATCATTAGTGACAGAACATTCAGATGCTTTGCCTTTGTCATCTGGCTTAGCAGCAGAAGTTAGTTTGAGGTCAGAAGGAGGAATAGTGATGTGCTCCTATGCCATCTAGCTGCCATACAGGAAACCAAAAAGGATGACCTATAAATGCACTGGCAATCAGTTAGGGTAGCTAGCAGTAGGAAGGGTGTGTGAGGGTAAGTTGGTAAACATCCCAGAAAACTAGAGCCATATAGTAAGGAAAGAAAGAAAGGGCAAGTGAAAGTGGTCACTAATGCTAGCCTAAGTTGCTAGACACTACCAAAGGATTACTAAGTCACTAAGGGAAAAAGGAGAAAGAAAAGGAGGAGACAAAGTAATTGCTAAGTGAGTGAGAGGGAGGAGTTGCTAAGAATGAGTGAGGACTAATCAATAGAAAGTGGGAGGGTTAGTAAAATAAGTGAATGTTGCTAAGATATGACAAGGGAGTGGAAAGGAGTTCAAAGAGCAGTAACTCACTAAGTAACAGATCACTAGGAGAAGTTGCTAAGGTATGTAAGGGCCTTGCAATGAAGAGGGATAGGAGTAGGAACATAAGTCAAGACAAATGAAACACTGTAACACTAAGGCACCTGTACTTAGTACCATACTAAATTAAGGACAAGTCTACTAAGGCTGCCACTAAGCCATTAACAATGACAAAGAAGACCAAGAATGAAATCTGAAGCCAAAGAAGACAATGAGCAGAGCACTCCAAGGCTGCAGTGGGCAGTAGTGGGCTATAACCTTTTTTTTTTATATTGAACTAGGTATGTATATAGGGTATTTATACTGTTGTAAGTAATGTAAGCAAGAATGGAAAACTGGTCACTAAAGTTAATGGCATCTGTTAAGATGTCCAAGGTTTTATACTGATGTTTGAATGGTAACCACCTATAAGTATGTGATATCAGAAATGTATATAAAATGTGTCAAATGAAAAAAAAAAAAGATAAATGAGCATTAAATGGAAGTGTAAGCAAGCAACCCTATGTCAGTCTTTGAAGTATAGATGATGTTCAGGTATGTTCATAATCAAAAAAAAAAGTTATAGGGTCTAAGAAGTCATGTGTCCATAAGATGTTGTCTTTTTAAAAGTAAAGTACAGATGTTGCTAAGAATTATTGCTAGCAATTGTCACTAAGGGGGGGTTCTCAGTCTGGTCATTCTAGATTCTAGGGCTAGACTCTATGTGATGAAGTTTGTAATCTTGGATGTTTCATGATTGCTAAGGTCTTGTGTAAAAGGCTACCTCATTCCAGACTTTAGATTCAGACCCCTTATGACATATTCTCAAGTCATGTGCTATGGAGATAAGATTGGCAGAGATGTCATTCATAGTATTCAGTGACAGATGGGTCTCATCATCCTCCTCTAGACTGAAATCTTGACTGTCCTCAGTCAACAAGGTCCCATGATTGTTTGTATAGTCTGTGTGTGGGAAGGGTTAAATGCATAAAAAGACTGGTGCTTAGTTAGACTCTGGCAAGTTCTCAACCTTCTCATTTGCTCTCTTGTCTAATCATTGTCCAATTGCTATGGCTTCCCTTATTGCCAATTAGATGGATAAGTACACTATGGCTAAAGTCTTCCTGTAAAAGGCTGGCTGTATCTTAGCAACTGCTCATAGACAGCTAGCAACCAATCCTTAGGTAGTGATTGTCACTATCTTCAAGACTTGGCTTTGTTAGTTCAAGACAGCAGGGAGTGGGGTACAGTGGAATGAGCTTAAAGCAGTCAATAAGGAGTGCCAAGTCTTGTATAAGCAGTACAAGGGGGAGGCATGGACCCATGAGTTTGCTAAGCATTTTGTAAGTTGTCTTTCTCACCTTTAGCAACAGTGTTTATGGTTTTGCTAGGCCCCTCCTGTTCCTTCATTAGAATACCTGCTCAAGGACTTGGAAAGTAAAATGACAGTAAGTGATAGTGGTGTTGCCAATTTTAGTGGCATTGCTAAGGTAATTCTAGCTATTTGATAAATTGTCTTCTAATGATCAATTCTTCTTTCAGCACCCACCATGTGAGTTGGCCATAGCAATAGGAGCTGATCATAGTGTGGGTCATAATGACTTTGGGGGGACAGGCCCCTCCACTCCCAAACATGCTACTGGCAATGCCACAAAGGAGTTAGTGACATTGCCAAAGGTAGTAATAACTCCTAAGGGAAAAGGAAAGAGGAAGGCAAGGGAAAAAGACAGGGAAGAGTTCAAAGTAAGTTTGATCCTTCACCACATCCTTAACAACAGTTGCTTAACCTCCTTGAATAGGAACCCCTACAAGACTCCTTTACTGACAAGAAGCTTGTTGGACTTCTTTGCTGGCAAAAATTGTCTACTGTCATGGACATGGAAATAACCACAGGCATTATGCTGGAGAAGGCCAAAGGAAAGGTCATGGTGTTGCATATGGAGCAAAAGGCATCTAGGGAAGCTCAGAGACCAGTAAGTCTTAGCAATTAGTTCCAATTTGTCACTTACTTTCCTTGTAGTGTGACAATTGTTGGGTGGAAAATAACCCTAAGGACTGCTGGTATCCTACCAGCACTCAACCTTGCTATTGCTGTGATAGCTTTAGGAAGAGCTGCTCTTATCATAGTCACTCATTCTGCAGTCAAGTTGGAAAGTTCATTGAGCAACTTGAGTGGCTTTGGTTTGGCAGGCATAGGAGTTTTTTAAGAAGCAGTGGGAGTTAGCAGCAAGTGATTTGCCCATACAGATCAAGCACTCTAGCTTGCATCTGCTGATTGAACAGAATGAGATGACAGTGAAGGGACAAGAGGTCATCAAAGCCAAGCATCCTCAGAAGAGCTACTAAGAAGTCATTAGTAAAGGCAGTAGAAGCAACAGTGGTAGCAATGACAAGTTTCTAGCTAAGTGACAATGAACTGTCACTAGCAACACAGCAGAGAACATTATTATGGGGGCAGCAATACCATTAGCAACTGGTGTTGAGGAATGGCAGAAGGTTATAGTTGGAGAAGAGAAGGAAGTGGCAATTTAGAAGGTGGATCAGAAGGATAACAAAGTGCCCACAATAGTAGCACTGGTGGCTAGCAACATGAAGAGAGAGGTGGAGGAAGAGGAGGCTAAGGAGGCTGTTGAAGTTGAGGTTCTGGTATATGCAGTTTCCATTATTGCTAGGCTCACTAACAGTTATTGCTAGATCCTCCATACTCCTACCTCTCACAGGCAGGTGGACAACAACATGCTGGGTTGGCTAGGGGAAGACCTGGCCTTACCTGAACCAATAATGCCAGCCTCCATACTGAGGGCATATGAAGAATGTGCAGTTCTGGTGGAGCAACAGTTCTAGTAAGAGCTGAAAGTCACTAGGGTGGAGTTACTGTCAAGGCATGGGCTTGGTTCAATGTTGCCAAGTGCTTAGTAGTGATGCTAGTGGGGTATTGGGAGGACTGCCAGGCTTTCTTGGCTTGGCAGGAGGAGAACAGGCTTGAGGAGGGGGAGGAGGAAAAGGTAGTGGACATGCCTAGCAATGACATTAACTTTGACACTTAGTGACTGCCACTTCTAGCTCTTATTTTAAATATTTTTATCTTGTTAGCAGCACAGACTGGCTCCCTTAAGGGGCTTTGTTATTTTGTAGAATTCCAGACTGGCCTCCTTAAGGGGCCTCCAATAAAATGTACTATAGTCAGAGCCTGATCACAAAGAAATAAGAAGCTTTTCAGAAAAAATAAGAAATCCAAGGGAAGTGAAACAGTATGGAGTCTAGAATCAAAGAGCAAAGATAAAGACAGAATAATTGCTATGCACTTGCAATAGTCACTTGACACTAGCAACAAAAAAGGGAAATGCTCAGTAGATCATCATGGTGTGAAAACCCCAAAGGCATGTCAGTCACTAGCAGAAAGTTGCTAAGCACAGCATCATAGAAAAAAAGATCCAGATGTCAAGGTCTGTAAAGTATTTAAACAAGTAAAGTGATATATAATAGATAAGACAAAAGACTTAATGTTTTTGTATTGTATATGATGGTTTTTCTGACTGTAAAGTAGATGTATAAGCAAAGTCAAAAATGAAAGAAAGTTGCTAAGGCTTAGCAAATGATTTTTAATTGTTGCTTTTGTTAGCTACATTGCTAGCATTATTATCATCCATAAGGTTGGTTTGTTCAAGTTTACATAGATGGGAGGTGTTGATATTAAAAGCATTGCTAGGCACAGATATGCATTCTCTAGCAAAATAGGGGACCAAGCAAAAGGTGGCTACTGGGTAATACAAGACTGAGCCATCTAATTCACAGAGGATGTAAGTGCCTCCATACTTATGAGATATCACCACTAAAGGGCCTAAGTAACAAGGCTTCATCTTCTTGTTATAGATAACCTCAATCCTAGTGTTCCTCATCAATACAAGGTTGTCAGTCTGGAAGTTATAGTCACAGACTGTAGTGGCATGTTCAGCTTCAAAATAGATAGTGGCTAAATGACAAGCACTAAAGACAGTTTTATGTAGTCACTTGAGGTCTTCTTAGTAATGCTGTAAATCAATTGCTTGACAGGCTATGTGGTCAATAGAGGACACAAGGGAGTTTGGTGGCAGTTGCAAGTATGTTGCTTTGACTATTTCAGGTGGAAGAAGAGGATAGGTACCTGTAACAATATAGTAGGGAGAACAACCCATTCACTTGCAAACTGTAACATGTTCTGACCAAAAGACTGAATAACAAGCAGTACTCCACCTGGATTGATTGCTGTCAACAGCCTTGAAGAGAGCTTGGCAAACATCAAAGTGAGGTCAATTGACTATACCATTAGCATGCTTGTTGTAACCAGAGACCCTAATATGATGCAAGTTATACTTCTTTGCTAAGTAGGTGACAGCTTTCAGGATGAGGGTGCCATTGTCAGTAACAATTTCACTAAGAGCTCCCCAGTGGCAAATGACATCTTTATATGACTACCTAGCAATTGCATCACTATTTTCCCTAGCAAGCATATAGAACTCAGGGTAATGTGTTAGTGAACAGCATCCTTGGATAGTCTACTTGAACCTATTAGAGGGTAACATGAACATAGTGTCAATGTATATCTTGCTGAACAAAGGTGCTGGTGTAGCAACAGTTGGTGGGATAAGTACTTTAGTGATCTGGTAGGTCTGGCAGATGTGGCAAGTACAGATATACCATATGATGTCAGCACTAACTTGAGGCCACCAAAAGTGTTCCAGTAAGGCTGAGCAGGTAGTAAAAAGTCCTCTATGGCCTAAGTCATCATGCATCACTTATAAGATATGTAAGCAGCAGTCAGTAGGAATGAACAGTTTGTGGACACCATTTCTATTTTGTTGCCAAAGCTTACTGTCTGCAATGAAGAACATAGTGGCATAGTGAATAAAGGTTGCATAAGCATCATTGCTAAGGTCATCAGGCCTGACTAAGTTGCTAAGCCACTTCTGGAACAACAAGATATGAGCATTGCTAGCAATAGCCTTAGTGGTATGGGGGACATTGCTATAAGTTGTAGTAGCATTATCTCATAGAGGCAAGAAGTTGTCACTAGTCATTAGTCATGGAGCTGCTATATAAGATCTTGAATGTAGGGGTGCATAAGACTAGCTTATGGCCTAAAAATGTACCACCACAATACTTCATTTGCTGAAGGATCTGGTTAAGGAGCTCAAAGAACTTCCAGAGTGCTAAGCAAATGTTTGGGTTAGTGGGATGCTTAGCAGGAATACTATTAGTGAGCTTCCAGTCTTTGGGATCCTTAGCACCAATGTTGTCAATGAAACTGAGTATGTTATGAGGGATCTTGGGCTGCAGAATGAAGGTAACATCATTATGGAAGATCAGTATAGAGTTGGTTCAACCCATTGGTAAGGTCACTAAGCAAAGTGCACTAAATGGTGTCTGAAATGTCATTAAGTCATGTGAGGCTGGGTCAATTAGTTGCTCATTGTAACCAACAAAGAGGTCTAGTGTAGTGCCACAAATGTGTCCAGCAAATGATTTGGCAACATGATCTGGGAAAGGGGGTACTCCAGAGTGTCAAATGGTGACATAGTTTAGTGGCTCTAGAGTGTGCACACTCCAGAGCTTACTATTCTTCTTAAGGATACAGAACTAATGAGATCAGTAAGTTGAATCTGAGGGTTCATAGATGCCAGCCTTAATCTTGTTGCAAATGATCTTGCATACTTCTTTCTTAAGGCCTGGGGAAATAGGGCAATTATGATGAACCCAAGGAATGTGGGGGATGGTCAGTATCCTGACTGAGGGAAAGAAGTTGGGGTAAAAGCTTCCTTGTTCTGAATCTTTCCAAGCAAAAGCCTTTTCTTGCTTAGTAACAAGATCAATGAGGATGTTAAGTTTGTTGCTAGTGAGAAAACCAGTATTGTGGTCCTTAACAAATGTTGCTTGTTGGTTGCTGGTGAATTTCTGAGTCAGTATAACTGGAGGGGGATTCATGTTGAGTAGTAGCATTGTTGCCAGGGGATTGCCAAAAATTTATTGCTCAATTCTGAAGTCTTTGCTAACATGGCCAGTGACAGGTTTGATTTTTATAGCAACTGCTTGTATTTCTTCTTCACCTGAACACCTTTTTGTTTAGCAGTATTGTTAGTGACATATTGGGCAGGGAAAGGAAAATTGATGTAGGTAGGAGCAATGTCTGTAATGCAAGTATCAAGAGATAACATCTGTCCAAGAATTAAAGAATTAGAAGTATCAGTTGAAACAAAATAAGAACAAGGAGATAGCAAAAAAGAGGAAAAATCATAAGCAGTAGCATAAAGGTAGGCAAGAGAAGAATCTATATATGTACAAGATTTTGTAAGTAAGATATCATTGTCCAAATCACAAGAGGCTATACATATTGCTAGACCAGTTGAATGATCATAGCTGATAATTGTCACTAAGTTGTTAGTATCATTGCTATTCAGCTTGGTGCTGAAAGGACTGAGGTAGTTCTGTCTCATAGCAAACCTTTTGGTGATTGTTTCTTTTGTACTTTCCACAAGGAAACATCAGTATTGTACATCACATGCTAGAGTTGGGGTTGGTAATGGTAATGGTGGTCTTAATGTTGCTAAGAGTGTTGACCACACTCCTGGTGAGAATGTCAAATGGGTAACCAAGTAGAATGTCATATGCAGGAGACCAAAGTACATGGATCTGAAGATAAAGTATCAATTCATCAATAGTGCAGGGAACATTCCTGGTAAGTTCTAGCAATTGATCCAGTATGCCATTAGCACTCTGCATATTCAAAATGATACCAGGGTCATAGAACAAGCCAAGGTTGTTAGAGACTTCTGCCAACATAGAAATGATCTGAGACTTGCTATCTGTGATGCATTCTATTTCTTTATGATTGTCAATTAGCATCATAATGGACCTTAGCAACTGGGAATCCTTAGTGACTGTTAACACCACTGGCTCCTCCCCAGGAGGTAGTGACTCAATATATGCCTCAACTAAGTCAACTGATGATACTTTGGCCTAGTCTGGTGTAAGTCCATTAATGGTACAAGTGTTGGATCCTAGTGAAAACTGAGGGGTGTCCATAGCAAATGTTGGTAAAGCTTCTTCAAAAATGTTGCTAGGGTCCTGTACTTCATTAACATTTGTACTGGTGAGTTGCTTAGGCATAACAGCAGTTCTGAGTTGATTCCTAATAACAGGGAGCTGGGGAATAGATTTGGTAGGCTTAACAATAGGTGGCAAATTGTTAGCAACAGGTCATTCAGATGCTTTGCCTTTGTCAGCTGGCTGAGCAGCAGGAGTCAGTACTGTATCAGAGGATGGAGTAGTTGCTGGGGTTTTGCTAGTCATACTAGTTGTTTGGTAAGGGGTATAGGGAACCTATACACCATCAAACTTTTTGACAGTTCATCTCAGGGCATATAGTTCTTGTTTCAAGGCTTCAATACACTTGTCTTTTGTTAGTGATTGACTGGTAGCAACATCCTGTTGTAGAACCTCATGTATTAGTGACTGTTGCATCATTGCTTGTTTGGGGTCAGGATTAGCATCAGAAGAGAGTCTGCTGGTAATAATTTGTCCAGGGTTAAGACTCCAGAGAAATTGCTAAGAAGTTTGCTAATATTGAGAAGGTTCCTAGCAGCTGCTAGTTTGTTGGCAAGAGGTCTGGGGGATGTAGTCTGAGAGGGGCTTGGGGAAGTTGATAGTGGATGATCAGATAGTTCAGCAGTCAATTCCAAGTGATGCTTTGCTTGGGCTCTGGTTTCTGGTGGAATGATTACCTAAATTCCCTCATGGTGGGCTCCAAAATGATGTGCTCCTATGCTACCTAGCTATTGTGCAGGAAACTAAAAAGGACAACCTATAAATGCACTGGCAACTAGATAGGGTAGCTGGCAGTAGAAAGGGTATGTGAGGGCAAGTTGGTAAATGTCCCAGAGAACTAGAGCTATGTAGTAGGAATAGAAAGAAAGGGCAAGTGAAAGTGGTTGCTAACACTAGCCTAAGTTGCTAGATGCTACCAAAGGATCATTAAGTCACTAAAGAAAAAAGGAGAAAGAACAGGGGGAGACAAAGTAATCACTAAGTGAGTGGAAGGGAGGAGTCACTAAGAATGAGTGAGGACTAAGTGATAGAAAGTGGGAGAGTTGGTAAAATAAGTGAACATCACTAAAATATGACAAGGAAGTGGAAAGGGGGTCAAAGAGCAGTAACTTGCTAAGTAATGGATTGCTAGGAGAAGTTGCTAAGGTCTGTGAGGGCTTAGCAATGAAGAGGGATAGGAGTAGGAATGTAAGTCAAAATAAATGAAAGCTGGAGGACAGACACCAAAACTAGTTACTAGCTACAGTCACTAATGTTACTAAAACACTATAACACTAAGGCACCTGTACTTAGTACCATAATAAATTGAGGACAAGTCTGCCAAGGCTGCTGCTAAGCTGTTAACAATGATGAAGAAGACCAAGGATGAAATCTGAAGCCAAAGGAGATGATGAGCAGAGCATTTCAAGGCTGTAGTAGGCAGTGGTGGGCTATAACCTTTTTTTTTTTATATTAAACTAGGTATATACAGAGGGTATTTATACTGTTGTAAGTAATATAAGCAAGAATGGAAAACTGGTTGCTAAAGTAATGGCATCTGTCAAGATGTCCAAGGTTCTATACTGATGTTTGGATAGTAACTACCTATAAGTACATGATGTCAGAAATGTATATAAAATGTGTCAAATGAAAAAAAAAAAAAAATAAATGAGCATCAAATGGAAGCATAAGCAAGCATACCCTATGTCAGTCTTTGAAATGTAGATGCCATTCAGGTATGTTCATAATCAAAAAAAAAAAGTCATAGGGTCCAAGAAGTCACATGTCCATAAGATGTTGTCTTTTCAAAAGCAAAGTATGGATGTTGCCAAGAATCATTGCTAGAAATCATTGCTAAGGGGGGTTCTCAGCCTGATCATTCTAGATCCTAGGGCTAGACTCCATGTGATGAAGCTTGTGATCCTGGATGTCTCATGATTACTAAGGTTTCATGTAAAAGGCTATCTTGTTCTAGACTTTAGATCCAGACCCCTCCTGACATATTTCCAAGTCATATGCTAGGGAGATAAGATTGGTGGAGATCTCATTCATAGTACTCAGTGACAGATGGGTTTCATCAATGGTCACTGGAGTATTGCTAGTCATTGGGGCTGCTTGGGGATATTGTTAGTCATTCAGTAAGATGCTCAGAGGACTTATACACTATCAAACTTTTTGCCAGCTTATTGCAGAATAAATAGTTCTCATGCTAAAGCCTCAATGTGTTTGTCCTTGGATAGTGATTAACAAGTAGCAACATTATGTTGCAGTACCTTGTAAATTAGCAACTGCTGCATAGTCACTTGCTGTCAGGACTCCACCAATTTCACCCTGCCAATCTGGTAACCCCACCATCCCTGCCAACCACCCAGGCCACTCCTGGCACCCTGCCCTCTACCTGGACCCTGTCCACAATCTGCATATCACCAAATCACCAGTTCACACATTCCCAAGCCCCAGCCCTGACAACATCCCCTGGACATGCTTTACACATTACCAGATCACCAGTAGGTCAGTGTTCCAAGTCCTGGTGCACCTTTGGGGCCCACCCCATCCTTAAAATGCCTCTGCCCCAGTAGATTCACCCTTGAGACCCATTTTGGACCATACCTAGGCCCCACTACAATAGAAGCCAAGTCCTGGGTAGGCAGCACCTATCCAGGGACCCCCTACCTCTTCTGACCTTCTCCAAAGACCTCAAGTATATAGTTCTGGAACCCCATAGTCAGTTGTTAGTCTTGATATTGCCTACTTTCATCTATTTCTTGTCTCTCTACTTTCTCTATCTCTCTTCTTACTCAATCTACTCCTTTTTTTTCTCTTTTTTCAATCTCTAGCTCTAGTATAGTCATCTCCATCTGCAGAACACCTCCATGGACTTTAACAACCCTCTACCTACTTTATATTAGTTCCAGGACATTGTCTAGTACCTGGATCACCCTCAGAACACTTGTATATTCCCTTCCTTGTCATTGACTAACTGACTAGTGGGTTCTTGCTCTTGGAGATGAGCCCTCAGGTTCTTCAGACCTGACATAATATCAAGACTTCTCTTGCTCATTGGATACTCAATGGCCCACTATGCCACACCTCTCTACTGGCCCATCACTACTTATGCTATGGACTCCTATGGCAGCCTGATTGTACTGACCTACTATGCACAACCCCTGATCACTCCTTAGAACAACCAGATCCCCTACCTACACTCCCTCCCTTCTAACCCTCATATTTGTACTAGCTAACAGTTATGCACAGATTTGGACTAGGACCCTTAGTAAGTCAGGGTCTGGCTCCTGACTAGCATTTCCTCCTATATAGGACCTCTATGCAGGACCATACCTGGAAGACCTATGAGGAGCTCTGAATACAGGGTGGAATGCATCAGTATTTGCTAACACTGGTCCATTCACTATTGAAGCAGGGTACACACTAGAGGGCCAAGGGCTACCCACCCTCAGCCTTCACTGTATACCACACACCTCCCTGAAGGGGGCCTACAGCAGTTCTGGCTGTCCTTGTGCCTCCTGGACAGAAAAGGACCCCCTGCTTTGGCAGAAGGAGCATATGGCAGACTACTCTCAGCAATGTAGCACCAAGCTACAAGAGAGCTCTATAGTTGGTACTGTGTGACCTCAGCACACTTTGACAGGTGCATAGGGTACCCATAGGGAACCCTATGTAGAGGAGCCAGCTTCATTGCAAGCTGGCCCATCATCAGGTTTAGAGAGGAGAATGATGTTCTCAGCCTACATTGAGATGTTCCCTGAGAAAGCACCTAATACCTTAGATACAGATTGTGAAGCAGGTCTGGATAAGGTTCTCAACTAGAGAGTTCTTGCATTCTGGAGGGATCATGTGGAGGTTCCCAAAGCCTCCACTAGACAATAGTTAGTCACCAGAGTGGCTAAACATATCACGATTCAGTGAAGTTTAGAGGATAATATTATTCCCAAGGCCCCTGAAGAGTTCATCAAACTCTACATTGACTTCCTGGA
>JABCKS010000345.1:0-17819 GCA_018851325.1 Termitomyces sp. DKA19 | reverse complement strand
CGGCTTCGGCTTCGGCTTCGGCTTCGGCTTGTGCCTCTCATGGCAAGGTGCCTTTGGGCACTGAACGCCCGCTTGTGCCGTTCGAGTCTGACTCGGAATTGTGGCCTTATTCTACTGCGCGGGCCACCCCCAATACTTTTAATAATAATAATGTCATCAGTGCAAACGGTAACACTAATAACAACACCACCTACCGGAATGGAGGAAGTTTGCTGAGCGACGACGAGGAGGAAGACGAAATTCTCGAGCTGGATTATGAAGACACGAGTGCGTTGAGCGACCCTGATGCTTTCAGTCCGCATTCTCGGTCTAGTGGTAATGGAAATGGAAATGGAACGAGTACTGTGCATGGCGGGCACGTGGTCGGGGCGGAGAAGGAGAAGAAGGGCCGGGTGAAGAAAAAGCAGAGCTACAAGGAGAGAACAACGGAGCAGGCGAAGGAGAGGGAGGAGATTGAAAAGAGCTGGGATGTTCCTGCTGTTGTGCCGACATTGAGAGCTGGTGGGAGGGTGTATGAGTATGCTGAGCAGCTCGAGTCACTTTTGCCTTCATCGCCAGACCTTCATTCTCCCTATCACCGTTCCCACCATCATCAGCAAAATATGCTGAATGGAACCGGGAAGAACTGTGTCGCATCGTCGTCGAAGCAGAATACCGCTGTGTACCCGCCGTTGGCGAAAGGACAGCTGGTCGTGCCAGAGGCTGTGAGGGATAGTGTACTTGATGCTGCTGCGATGGCGGGGAAGATGAAGAAGACGCCTGTATTGGAAAGGAATGATTTCGTGAGGGAGGTGTTGACGTTGATCCATGTACGTGACATTGTTTGATTGATATCGCGATGGAGGCTGATGTGATGAATGTGGAGCAGACCGACAAGGCGTTTGTGGATTCTTTATATAAAGAGTACACGAGCCGGGTTGGGTAGAGGGAAGAATGCGAAATGCAAAAGTCATGATCGAAATCGTTTCTTTCTGCTGTGCGCTGTCTTTTTTTTTTCTTTTTTCTTTCCTTATGTGCTTCGCATATCCGTTGAATGAACTTTGTACGTGTTTAACTGTTCCTCGAGCTGCGTCCTTCCCTTGTATCACATATATCATGTTATCGACCACTCCCGTCGTTTCATCCATTCCATTCCATTTAACTTTGCAATTACAATCTTCACATACGCACGTTTTCACTCCACGTTGTCACCCCACGCTTTCGTATCCCCACGTCCTCTAGTCACGCTTGCCATCCTGTCATATCTAGCACTACGCGTATCTATATTGTTGTATTGTTAACCTACAGTATCTGTGTAGTACTACATTCCACGACGTTCCCTCTCGTAATGGGGAGAATAAAACCCATTTCCATTCGTTATTGATTATGCATCTTCCTGCAGTGTCCTTAACACACTAGCCAGTCGTTCTTTGCGAAGTGGAATCCAGAGAACTTCGCCCGACCCGGAGGTTCCTTGAGCGGACACCACCAAGCTGTGATCCCGGAATTCACCTAGCAGCGAACGCATCGCGGTATCGTTGGTCGCAATAAAGTCGTTCCTCGCAATATTGAACAGCATGTCGTACCCTATCGCGAATTGCTGAAGATCCTTTTCACCTGCGCCGGGGACGTCGCTCTCCTCTATGCTCTCTATCTGTTTCGTCCCGATCAAGACGAAGAGTTTTTTCGCCTTCTGAGTGACAGATGCCAAGACATGCAGTGCGGCCGTCTCCGTGACCGCCGCGGCACCAGCACGTTGGACGACGAACCCGTCCGTCTTCTTACGCGGTCCGCCGCCGTGAGCGCCCCTGATAGACGTGCGGTCCACGAACGCAAGTTCGAAATCGTACGGCGCGAGCGTGGTGAGGTCGTGCCAGAGCCACGCGAAGCCCCTTGGGGGCAGCGCGGGGCGCGGGGCGTGCGCGTCTGGCTTTCGGGCGGCAGATTCGGAGGTGGAGAAGAGGAGGGGAGCATTTATGTGGTCGATGGAGGCGACGAGGTGGATGCGCGGGTTGAGGGCGAGGAGGGCAAGGCATGATTTGGCTTTTGGGGCGCGGAGAGGGGCAGCGTCGATGTTGTGGATGACGAGGTAGAGAGGGCGTCTGGGCCCCGGGGCAGCGAAGAAGTCGTAGATGCGTTTGGACTGCGTCTCGGCGGTTGCCGATGACAGCGCGGTCTCGAGGATGCCTGGGATGCGTTCGATGGAGGAAAGAAGGCCCTTGAGGGTGAATTCGGGTTGGAAGCCGTTGGCGACGACGACGTGTCCTGCTTTTGCACAGTATTCTGTCCCAAACTCGTTGAGAACGCGTCGTTTCGAGCCAAAGCCGTACATGAGCAGGTTGAATCCCTCTGCAAGCTCGCGCATGAACCGCACAAAGAGCAGGTCGCGTGAGCATTCAGTCAGTATGCTGGGCTCCAAAGGCGCGAGATTGGGGCCTTTGGCTGCCGACTGGATGCCTTCAGTATACTCTTCCGCCGTCAGAGGGGGCACGAGCGACGAAAAGACATTCGCAGAGGTCCGTGGCCGAGTGCCGTTGTGCTTGAAGTACGCATCAAATGCTGTTTCCACAATGATATTGGTCCCAGGCAGCCCATCCTCATCTTGTTTGCGGTTCCGTCGCGACGGAGTGGGTTGAACGATATCCTCTGCTTCAGACTCTTCGTCTAACAGATCCTCCTCAATTTCTTCCTCGTCACTCTCACTCGAACGTCCTTCGTCGTCGTCACCGAGATATCGCCGCATGTGGAGTTAGATGGTGCACAGTCTGGTCTTTCATGGAAGTCAAAGACAACGTTACACGATCAAAAACAAATGATTCGTCATCAGCCACGGCGCATTCCATTCAATGACACAAGTACCACAGGCGGTAACATACAGTACAAGAAACGAAAGACAGATGTATACCAAATTCACTGTTCAATACGGGTATTGACCATTCTCACGCTTCTCCACCTTGAAACTTGCCTCTCAATCGCACAAGGGCCTTGCCCAGCTCATTTCTTCCTAGTTTGTCAGCACCGTTGCCCCAGAACGAGTCAAGCGGGGAGTTCTATCAAGAAGTGTCAGCCATCATAATCGGTCAAATCGCTCTTTCATTCACTTCAATGAGCTCAGCGTCACCGGTTGCCAGTAACAAATTCTTCAAGCTTCTGTGCTGCTGGAACTTGTGGAGGAGCGCCTCATCCATCTATGAAGCCGGATAATTAGATGATGCGAATCAGGAGGAAATCCTAGGACAGACCATTTTTATGTTAACTTGGCGCCAATCTGGTCGTTGGTATGGCTTGTTAGCCTGGGCGATATTGAACGCCTCTCGAGCCGTGCTCGCACTCCTGATTTGCATTGCGATATCCGGCCTAACATCAAGGAACTGGAATTCCCGTAAGCCTTCAAGAAACAACACAGAACAAGATATCCCCAAACCTTCATCGATTGGAACAAATGCTCGCTTGTCTTGTAATGGTGTCCCTTGTATCTGACAGAGTGATCCGAAAAGTTCGTGAACTCATAATAAGGCTCGTGCTTATTATAGAAGAGTATAGGCTTGGGATTCTGCGAGTCGAAGCCGTGTGTCGGAGGACTTGATTTGCTGTACTTTCTGAGCTGGGGCGCTCGCGGAGATGGCTGAGGTTGCGCGGACATTGGGCCACTGTGGCTCTTCCGCTTGTAGTTTGTTCGAATATTCAAGTGTCCCTTTTGGCTGAGTTTTCCAAGCAGATGGAAGTTCAGTTAAGCCCACGATGGAAATGAAGGGATCGGTCACCTGTGCACCATGCAGTAGTCACCCGGAGTTCGTGTCACGACGGTGCAGCCCCCATACGCACATAGATAGACTCGCGGCAAAGGAAGCGGGTTCACAGGGCTCATTTGATGATACCTATCTCGGCATGTTTTTCCGCAGTAGTCGTGGACACGTCCATTGTGATCCACGTATTTAGGTCTCCTACCGCATCCCTGTATGTACAACCAATGTCATTTTGTTTCAAAGGAACCGCAAAAGACGTAAGATTCTCACCCGACACAAGCCTGCAGGCTGCGGTGGAGGTTGAGCGTACATAGGAGGTTGGGGCTGATTGTGATCAGGATGATTATGATAAACGATATGAGAAGGATAATATTGCTGTTGTTCGTTTCAGCAGGATGGCTAAGTAAGAAAGCTTTACACGTACTTGTGGCAAGTGTGCGGGTCGATTACTGTGTCTCGAGCTGAACCAGCTAAAGACCATCGCGAAAATGCTTGCTATGAGCTGTGATAGAGCCGTGATTGGATATATATTCCTAACGACGTCTTCAGTAGTGCTAGCTCGGGTGAGTCTTCAGGTTTCTCAATGTAGCAAAAGAGATAAACGGAAACTATAACAGTTGTCTGCAGGCAGTCGAGTCATGCTTGGGTAGCGTAGCGTGGTGGCCGCATGTAAAACGCCATCACGTCACGAGCCAGTTGGACTGAGGTAAAAGAATATATAATTAAATTAATTTGAATAACCGGTAATGACCGATGTTTATGGGTGATTTACCATAACTACCTCACTGATTTCAAACTATGAATTACTATGTTCAATTACTGCTTGAATTGTGCGCGTTGAACGCTGAACGCGTGCCAATGACCGCCTTTCACTCCAGACCATACACCATCATCATTTAGGATTTTACGACTCTTTCCAGAAGTCCAAGGCTGGCCTCATGGCCTGCCCACGCTTTGAACTTCATGTCTGGTATAGGGGATACTTCGCTTTCAAACATCTTCTTTCCCTCCATTTGGTCGCCACGGAACCAAGCCTAGGCTTGCTAGTGGCTACCAAAACCATCACTTCTGGACGCCTTCGAGATACGGCCTGCTATTCCCGAGTCCTACGGTCGATCCTATTTGGCCCAGGAAACTGCCAGCTGTGAAGGAAAACCAGAAATGATCTTCCTTCGTTGTCAATCAGAATTCCTTGACGTTGCCGATTTTTGTCTTTCACTTCCCCAGCACATATTTATCAGCAAAACGGAGGTGTTGATACTTGGATAAATAAAGGAACTTGGGGGATCCAATAAGTAAATATCGTAAGCACCCATATTCCGGACCTCAGATCTATTGCAAACCACTCGAATAAAATCTTCAATCTTTTTGCAAAGCGATGATCTGTGTCACAACATGAGAGTAAAATTAGATTCCTTTACTATTATTAAGACTGTAGGAAACAATCATGGAGATCATTATATTGAGGATCAAATGTTACCTCATCATCGCCCCTACCTGCGCTTGCCTCCCAACTACCTGTGCTCGATACCTTGCTCTTGGCAATGCTTGTCTCCCCACTAGTTGCATCAGCCCTCCTTGCCGTTACTGACGTCACTGCACCACCCGAAGCTTGATGTGGGAAGCACCACTATACCATCTCCTCGGGTGTCTTTTTTTCTTTCTTGTGCACTCTGTTCTCCGATGTAAAGTGCCTGTAACATTTATGTTTTCCACTACCGAATATACCGAGGTTTCCGAATTTCATGTCTCACAATGGCTGCGTGCATTTAAGAAAATCCAGGAATGGCAGAAAACTTGAAAGATTTCTTTACGATCAACCACAATCCATGTAGACATCTATCACACTCCCCCACAATGTCTTTAGAACATGAGTCGGACACTCCTCGTGTTTTCGCAGACTCTCAGACGTCAATGAAGGACGGACTACTGCGGCGCAAGAAAGTTCGAGGTCTACTGTCTTTGACTACCTATTGTTGCACCTGGCGAGCATTTCTATTCTGAAAAATGGTTCCGACTTCTCACCTGGACACTATCGTGTCCCAGTACTCAATACATGGGTCTTTACAACAGTGTGAGCATCTCATCCGCGCAGTTCAGGACATCTTCGAAGGAGGCCATGCGTGGGACGGAATCATGAGGCCAAAACCGAGTTTGGTATGTTCAACTTCGCGCTCTCGACATCTCAAAGGGACACGATGCTGATACGATGCTTAATTCACGTCATAGAAGACATCGGATTACTTTCTGTAGACCATGGCGCACTTAGAATAACAATGCTATTAGGGTCATCAGTTTTCGTAAGACCAGTATATTTTCCCCATTTTTCAAGTTCTCGTGATGACATGATCAATACCAATCCGGGTCTACCTTGTCTTGTGTCCCTCGAACCATTTCAAGTTGATTTAAAACGGTCGAAAACTGTAGAACTAGGTATCTCTCAAAGCAAAGCTCACCTCTTTCAAAAACCGCGACGAATCCTTCGGGGTGCGTTCTTGGGTATCAAAGTTCACATGCGTTACCCCAAAACAAGCCGTATACCCATCCGCCCATTCGAAATTATCGAGTAGACCTGTCGAAGAATAGATAACATTAAAAAAAAAAAGAAAAGACAGAAATATCCGTTGTTAGCGCGACGAGTGCATAGATAGTTGGTTCACGTTTCATGTACGTACTCCATGCAAAATATGACCTGACATCGACACCATCAAGATTAACAGCTTCCAACAGCGCTTGGGTGTAGCTACGATAATACTCAACACGATCAGTGTCGTGGACGGCCTCGGCCACGGTCAGCGAATTCTCGTCTTTGCAGGCGAAGCCGTTCTCTAGTATGCTATTGGCGCGATTATTTTTGGAGTTCAGAGTGCCCTCAGTGGGTATAGCGAACTCACAATATTGGTGTGCTATAGGTCTAACCGGGGACTGCGTCAGAATTTATGGTGAAATCATCCCAACGGGCCGCCGGTATACCTTCCACAGATAGTTGAGGAACTTGATTCGCCACAGCATTGGTCAGGAGATGTATCGCACAAAGGAATGGAAGTTACATACGGCTCGGAAGCCAGGCGGGTCTATACATGCGGTGAGAGGCTCTCACTTCTCGCGTCGTAAAAGAAAAACACCACTTACAAGTTTGGATACATGCAACACTGCCTAAGATTCAGATAAGTAGAAAACATCGTTGGGTATTGGGCTTCGTTACTGACTTTGAGTACCCGGCTTGGTCCCATCGAGCCTAATGAACCCAGCCTCCACTCGGCCGTTAAGTTCATCAGTTCCTCCATTTTCTGTGCCATGGCATCAGAGGCATCGTCAGCTGTACGTGTCTTGTGATGAGGCTTGCAGACTCACGGACGAGATTGCTTGTATAATTATTAGTCCCAAAGAATTCTGAAGATCCCTTGACAACAGCTATCTCCTCGCTTGTGAATTTCGGCAGACGGTCACCTAACGAGGAGACCAGAGACGCCGGGTAGTGGCCTTTGAAAATGGGATCCTAAGAGGGAAAGTGTGAAAGGGGCACGAATCTGCATGAGATCGATACTGAACAGCAAACCAGCCTAGAACATGATCAATATTGGAGAATCATTATCAGAGGCGCGTTAGTCACCTAAGCGCGCATCAAATGCCTTCTGTACAGCTTCAATACCTAATGGGCATGGCAATGAGGTGTATTTCCACAAGAAAGACGTAAGAATGCGTACACGCCGAGTCATTTTCGTCATAGGGCATGTACCAAGCACAGTCCAAAGTGATCCCAATTGTTCCTCCCTGTGCTTTCTGGAACGTTTCGCGATACATCTTGACGGAAAATGCGTGGGGCCAAAATCAGGTTGTGTCCAACACTGTGATACAGTTACAGATATGAACACAATTAAAGCAGAAGAAAACACGTACATGAAGGGCTCTGTTGCAGAATCACCTTCTGATGAGAGTTCGCGGTTGCTTGACCGACCGGGAGCAAAAATTCCGACTCCGTAACCCAATGCAGAGACACACCAGGGCTCATTCAGGATAATCCTACCTTTGGTTGTTTTGATCAAAAAGATATCATACCGATCAACTGACCAATGTTTCACGAGATCACCAAATGACTCGTAGCATATCTAGTAGGATCAGTCAATCGATTCCTCCCCGAGCGGGAAGTCTTTACCTTGGCATAATGAACAAAATCGTCCACAATCTCGCGGTTCAGCCAGCCGCCGTATCTATCGTGCAATGCTTGGGGCAGGTCCCAGTGATATAAAGTCTGGGAAGTTGCGTCAAAGATTTGGTGTACCATAGTAAAAGAGAGTCATCCGACACAGGGAGTAATGCCGACTCGCACCAGCTCTTCAATGATTTCACGGTAGAACTTGATACCTTCAGGACTGACTTTGTCATTACGTCCACCCTGCGGGATGATCCTAGACCAGGAAATAGAAAATCGATACGCATTAGCACCGTAAGACTTGACGAGTGCAATGTCATCCTTCCAGCGCCGGAAAGAGTCTGTCGCAGTGTATCCCAAAGAGCGATCCGCGACCGAGGAGGGATTTTTATGTGTGAAGGTATCCCAGATAGAAGGACCACGATTTCCGGCGGAAGGAGAACCTTCTATTTGATAGCTTGCTGCAACAACAAAATCAACATTATCGAAATATACCGAAGGCATACGTACCAGTTGCGAATCCAAACAAAAAATTTTGTGGAAGAGTCAGTTGTCCAGGTTCTCGAGTCATGGTAAGTAGTTAGTTAAAGCTTTACAGGCACGTGTATTCTGGCTATGGCACGTTTCATGCTTCGAAGACTTTTAGGAGGGCATATGTCTCATCGGTCCGTGCAAACAAGGCCATCCCCGGAGATACTCCGGTCAAATTGCATACCCAGATCCACTTCTCCAACCTTGCGATTGCTTGGACGCCTGTCACGCGAGTTAAATTATCGATGGATCAAACTGAAAGCGATACATCTGCGGTGGCCAACATCGAGAAAACGATACACCCCAGTCGCGTAGAGATTATCGCTTGGACCTGAGGAAGACATGATACTCAAGCACAAGAGTCAAGCTCACGAGAAGCAACGGAACACCGGAAGACAAAAGAGGGAAATCTTATCGTCACGTGTTATTCGCATGACACTCGCATCGCGATCGGTCACAATGTCACAGTGACACTGATTGTTTACTTGGAAAACTGGCCACAAAATTCGTGGACCTGTCTCTGTCATCTAAATGGCGCTCAAACGGACCTTTGAGCTCGCCATTGGTGACAGTGATGGAGCACATGTCTACGGTAAATACAACGATGGCGAGTCACCTGTCAAACGCCGCCTTCCATCTGTACCTCGAACACCTTCCTCGAAATTGCCAACAACACTCCAGACTCCCTTCACTGGCACGCCATACCCTTCTCGTCCTCTTGATTCTCCTTCGAACCCTCTGGGTTGCAAACGTACACAGAATCTGACTCATTCATTGCCTCCTCCGACGTCATTCAGCAAGCACCTCCCTCTCCGTTTTCAATTTGTTCGTTCAGATGTGACGCCGCGTATGGGTGGCATCTATAGAGTAGTCCAAGTTCCTCTCAGCTATACCTTTGTTCATCTCCGGTGTCTCATTGCGTTTCTATATGGAGGAGGTTTTGCTGAAAAGCTGGAGGACAGACATCTATTTGAAGTGAAAAAGAAGATGATGATGTATGCTGTGACATACAGGCCTGGCCAGATAAGACAGGGTTTTACTGCTGTAAAGCTCTCAGCGGCAAGAGATCCTTGCCGGTACAAGCCCGAAGGCGATGTAACCACTCTCGATGACGAATTCATTCAGGACGGAGCCGAGTCTTCTCATGGCGTTTCAGACTCGGAAGAATCAGGCGACGACGAACCCACTTGGAAGTGGGAACTGGAGGAAGAATTCACCCTTGGACATGTGTGGTCAAAAGGCCCCGAACTTAATACAGGAATTATATATGTTCGTCAATCCTTCTTCGCTCGAAAAAACGCAGTACGACTGACATTGATTCAGCACCACGATGAGACTACCGCTGTTCACATAACAATTAACACAACGTCTCTCCCCCGTCGTCAAGGTCACTCAAACACGCCCTATGTCTTTAGTGCACGAGGGCGTGTTCGTATCTATCCGAACTCTTTTTTCCCTCTTCCCAGACCTGTTTTCTCCGTGCCAATCCGCCAGCTCTTCATGTCATCGTCCCTCAAGTCTAGTTGTTCTGCGTCTTTGAATTTCGGTATTGAAGTAACTGAGAGTGCGGATGCTAGAACTGAGGAAGGGAAAGCTGGCCGAGATGAAGAGAATTTTTACAATGACGACGGCGACTCTGACCCAGGAGTCGGTGATGTAAGGTCATGTGGTTTTCTCAATGATGAAAACGAGGACAAAGGCAATGAGGATACAATTGGAACAGACGAAGAGAAAGATGAGGAGGAGGAGGAAGACGAAATTGATGACCCTAACGTCTTTCTTAGTTTCAAGAAGTTCAACGCGCCGCATGCGTTCGCGAACTACCTACGCTTCGTATACCAGCACGGTCAACGACGTCAGTATCCTCTGTCAGACGAATCCGACGACGAAGACGATTTCTTCCACTCGCGTTCAACACCCGCTCTTGTTCATACCAGTTCCTCACCCATATCCTCTTCGCCCATCCGTTCATCCTCCATCGCCTTCCTTAACTCTCCTCCTTTCGTCTCTCCAGAACGATGCAAATCTGTCCCATATGACCCATACGTCGCGTCTCTCTCAACACTCATCAGCCTCTCTTCTACTACGTCCACCCCTGTCCCGGCGCACACTGCTTGGCAACTTCGCCGAATTGAACGCGTTCAGAAGCGTATGGACAAGTACAAGAAGAAGGCATGGATGTGTTCCAAAGATGAAGAGATTGAAGACACAGTTGATCAATTGGTCGAAGATGTACCTGAGCAGAAACCAGCGGATGCGCGGGAGGACAATAAGGTGGATGAGCACAGCCAGAAGTCTATCCCGCTTCCACTGCTTTGGGGGAAGCCTAAGTTAAAGCTGGGTGAAGTCTTGTATCCTTTTGTCGACGAGACTGAGGTATAAGATGCGGAATTAATTCAGACTCGGACCTTCTTCATTTATTAATGATTGGTAACTTTTTTCTTGACGCTTAGCAGTTTGATGTACCTGTACGTAGATCTTGACAATCATACATACAAGACTGTATTTGTTTTGTACCTGGAGGAGTATCCTATCCTATCATATTATTATCACGCAATTCATACCATGCATGTGTTGCACAACGGACGAAAGCCGACAAGATACTACAAATCATTGAGATAGTTAGTGTACTTGCAATAACATCGAATAGCTCGATAGAGTTTAACAAACAACAATAATTTGATACCAATCAAAGATTTCCTCTCCAGTCATAAGTAAGATGTGCAATCGACAGGCCAGTCCCTCGACCTAATGGCCTATCATGCTTCTATCCTTTCGTACATACAAATGTACGCTTTCGCCTTGAGGACTTCCTCTAACGTGGTGAGGCGAACAATGGTATCGCTGATATACGCCCACTGGCGGGGCGCCCTGACTTCAGTCGAAAGTCCAGACGCGTTTTGCTCTTCCAGATTATCCATTGTAGACTTAGCTTCGGGTAACGCTGTATACGCGACATAATGTCCGCCGAGCTAAAGATGAGAGAGGGCATTGTCACATTAGCAAGATGTCCTCCATTGGATGAAAAACACACACACACCATATTCCCAATATGTACAACAACAGCATACAAGCGATACAGACACTTCTCGCCCCTGGACGAATGCTTGCCTAAACCCAAACCCATTCCTACATCAGACCGTGCCTTCCCTTTCTTCCCGAGCCCGAAATCCTCTTTGTGGGGGGCAAGATACGGCGCAAGATCTAGGAACTCAGGAAATGTGACGAAGTCGTCTAGCTTCTTGAAACCGTGCGAGAACAACGTATGTGTCTTGTGGATCTGCTGGAACCGCTTGAGGTGTATGACAAGCACAGGCGGGGGCGTGCCAATAAGATAACGTTTATACGCAGGGCGCATGATCACCGGCTTAGGCTTCCTCCGCACCGGAGGAACCGCGCAGGGCCCATTACTAGTTGATGCAGATGACTCTACGGATCGCATAGAGGTAGCAACGGACGTATCGCTCTCCGCTCCGGAGCTCTCGTCCCCATCCGACCCATACGAGGGCTTGGGAATAGAGAGAGAGTTGGGTTGATACGTGGATGGTGGTATATGGTCGAGGACTTGGCTGAGGCGGGGGGCAGGATGGGCGATAGTGGATGTGTCGCCAATGGATAGGGAGGAACGGACGGCTGTCTGTTGGATATCAGGGCCTGCTGTCGAGACGGAGGGGAATGGGGGACATGGTGTTGGGACAGGTGGGGGATCTTCTAGGGGATCTTCCACGGAAGGGGACAACGCATCCATGTCGGATTCATGGATCGATGAAGGCGCTGTCGATGGTAGTGAGGGTATAGTGTGATGTTCACTGGCGTCTGAGTGAGTGTACGGCGACACTGTTGGCGTCGATATGGATATGGGTATGTTAGTCAATGCCGCAGGATGAAAGGGCATGGAGTCCGTCGATAACTTGCAATTGGAGATAGCCAAAAGTGGAGGATCAACGTCCACACCGTCCTGTTCAGCATCATCTGAGTCTTCATCACCGGTACCTTCGCCGTCCGAGGAGGGCTTCTCATATTCCCCATTTGCAATCTTCCAACACCGGCGGCAACCAACCATGTTCTCACCATCTAAAATCTCCACCGATGTAAACATGCGAAGACATTCCTCAATTCCAGAGAGATGGTTCATATTCAGCCACAAATTTGGAGGCGATCCTGAGGCCGAAATGATGCGATTACTCTGGTTCTGATAGGGAGGTCTGAGGAAATTGAACGGGTTATTCGACGATGACGGTGTGAAGTCCGCCAGAACCTCGCGGAAGTAATTCAGCTCTGCAGTCGTTGGCTTTGGGGGTTTGGGGGTTTTGGAACTTTTGGGGTGAGATGCCCGGGGCTTATGGAGATGTGGCAGAGGAACATTAGGGCGACTCGGAGGAGTAGCTGGCCGCGATGAAGATGTTCGTGATATAAGGAGAAAACCTTCTTCCCCATTGGCAACTGTAGGCGAAGGACTAACCACATCCACTGCCGGTACGTCCTCTAAAGCTGATGTCGATGCTCCGCCCTCTGCACTTTCCATTCGAAGAGCGTCTGGCGGTGATTGTGGTTCCTTATTATTTCTGTCTCTCTTTCCCATACCGGCAGTCCAATTTATCCGCCACCCGATTCTCGGCCATCCGTCACCCTTGTCCTTTTTGTCGGATTTCTCTGGCTTTACACCTGGGGAAACTTCTGGGAGCTTTCCCTTGCTGTTATCCGAAGAGTCTGCGGTAGGTTCCTGCGATGCCATACGGTCGTCTTTCGGCGCTGTGGCGCTAGTGTCAGTGTCTTGATCACCACTGATATCGGTGACAACATCAAAACTCCTCCTCCTTGGTTCGGACACTGACATTGGTTCTTCGTGGCCTGCCAGTTGTCGTTCGCATTCCCGTGGGCTGGGTGGAACTGATAATGGTCGAGGCATTTCGTTGATCGCACTTAGTGACGATGTCTGAAACGACGTCAAGCGCTTCGCAAGGTTCTTTAGACGATCACGTTTCCGAGCATGATAATCTTCGGGTTTGATGCTCAGACTAATGTCACTGAAGTCTTCGTACGTCGTAGACACATGTTTGCACTCGCAGCACACGAGGATACTGGCGAATTTACCTCCGAAAATCATATCGGATAGAGTTGCAAGTTTCTCCTCTTCATGAATGACAGATGGCGCAGGTGAAGACTCCGGTGAAGGATATGTAGGTGTTATGGTAGTTCGGCGTCGTTTCTTGACTTTCTCGGGAGGCGGTTGCCGTTTCTTAATCTCCTATGAGTAGATTGACGAATTTAGTCTCTTCATAATAGACTTAAATAGGTCGACTGACGTCAAGTTCCTCCATGCGACTAGCGTCTAATAGTATACGCAAGAATTCATGAGCATCTTGCTGCGCAAAGTCGAGGTACTGGTCGTATTTCCGACCCAAAGCAACCAGGATCGCCCTAAGTACAGCTGAGTTCATCACATATAAACGGCAATGCAAGACTGACTTTGGACTCAGAGTTTCCCTCTTCTGGCACTTCTGGCTGTCCCATGCCTTTACCATGAAGTCTAGAAATTCATCACCAATAGGCATCGAATTCACCCAAGACTGTTCATAGTGGCCACCCAGCTTGTGATCGTTCGTCAATAGCGGAGATTTTTTTAGAACAACGTTGTAATTGTGTTGTATCAACGGTGGAATTGGCTTGGAGAGTGCAAGATCTGACAAAAGCCGTGTTGCTATCAGCTATATAAAGATTGTACATGTCATCAATGTATTTCTCAGAAACTAAAGTATACGTACACCCTGGAGGACAGAGTTCATAAAACAGGTATTTCCATGGTTGAGGAGACCTGGTGGGAGAAGCGCTACCTTCTCTTGCTCGTCTCTCTGTTTCCTGGCTCGTATCAAATCCTGCGGGGCCGAAGTCTTCGACTTGGCCATGCGCGAGGTGGGGATCGAAAGCTTGTACTGGCCGCGCGCTAACTGTAGCGTGGGCCGTATAGTATATAGCTGGAATAATTAGGGGTTGAAGGTCAGAAATAGGCACATGTCAATGAGATTCGGTACCACTCCAAAGCGATCAAATTATGGATAACAGCGACGCACGCCGCGGTCGGCGCTTGAACTTGACCGCAATTATTTCCGACTTTCGGTTGACTAGACTTTACTGCTGTTGATTTTTGCTCTACTTAGGCGGTAACGGGATTGCAGCGCAGTGAAATCATTCAGGAAGGTATACTGCGGCAAGGGCTTTGCATATAGAATCAGAGCTTGGTCACTTATATTATCGTATATGCTTCTCTTCCTGGATGAAAGGACCTAAAACGTCCACAGAGTTAGTCCATGCGGAAGTAGCATTCATCATTATTCAGCATCGCAATCAGTCCCAAGCGTACACCACTTGCCATCATTTTGTCCTGTGTGTGGTGTCCATACTACCACCAAACTCATTGTCTACCACCCATGACGACCAATGTAGATATTTCAAAAGAAACGCCACGGACGTGGATGGTCAAAGGCTACTCTACACATGACAGCTTCCTTGATGGTTATTCAGCTACTTAAACAAAGATCGTATACCCCGCGGCGACTGCAACTTTCGCGCTAATGGTGCCTTGCGGTTCCACAAACTGGCCCTCAGAGCTTAGTATACAGATCAACCGGACGCCGAAATCCTATACCGCAAGTCAGAAACGCATCGGTGTTGCTTGAACAAGACTAACCTCCTTCTCCAGTGACCCCAACATGTTGTGCAGGCCCAAACCCAATCGTGCCAAGAATACTTCCGAAACTGTCTGGTCGCATTTTGGTCGCATTTCGAGCTTTTTGTGTTCTCCTTGAGTCTCTGGAATGTACATAGATGTGGACTGTATTGAGTACAAGGAAATTCTCAGTGAAGTACCTTATCCGTTCTCTTCGCCTTGGCGTAAGTATCCCAAGCCCGCGGGCTCTAGCACAAATATTCCTCCAGGTTTCAGCGTATCGTAAACACGCCGAAAAAACGCATCAAGGGCCACGTCGTCGCCATTCAAATGTATCCACTTTGATATTGAGAATATAGGCGTCACAGCCGGTGCACTCGAACAAAAGTATCAATAGAGAGGAGGTTGAACGTATGCGATGACGATGACGACATAATATCCATTCACATCCTCCGGGATACGTGTCGTGACCCAATCCGCTGTCCGGAATGACACGTTATGAAAAACATGTCGGTCGCGGATCTCGGTTATCAGCTCAATCCTGGGGTGCACATAGAGTTGTCGGAGTTGACATTGATATACTCATTCATGCTACATGGCGGAAGAGACGGAGTGGTCTCTACAAGAACCCAGTGATGGGAACGGTGCCTCGAGAAACATGCCCGCAGCAAATCCCAAGAAAACGCAAAAGAGGGTGTTTGTCACAGTTCTCCACATCCGTATCCCCAGCCAGGCTACTTTCCAATATCATGCGAGCATAAATCTGGTTCTCTTCCCATTCCACTCCTCGAGGGACTGGTGATTGGATATAGTACATAATATAGTGCAGATATTCTGAGTCTGAGTGGACATGACTTAATTGATACTGATTGAAAAGACTATTTGTATGGCTATCTTCCATGCAGCCTTTGAGTACCCAGTTTGTTATTCTGTTATCTGAAAATTGCTTATGAGGCTGTTGACCTAGTATGCCTAGTACTTCTCGATGATTTGTTCTTGTTGTAAAGTAAAAGTGCCTCATGGGGCAACGTCCTGCATGATTTTAGTGATCCACCGCGCTTGACAACCCAATAGTGTTTCAACTCACTTCGTATTGACGCCAGGCTGGTTTGATTTCCGTGGATTTTTCCACCAGTTATCGAAGATGATAGGAACACTTATATCACCTTTTAGATACCCAGCCGCTTTGAGCGTCCATATCATAGTGTCCATCAGTCCGTCTTCGAGGGGGTAACATGGAGGTGATATATAGAGGTGGCCACTCTTATGATCCTTTCTATAACAAAAATAATGTATGTTATTACAGGTCAAGATTGCAAACCTCTTGTTATGCTCGATCATCTGGTTCCAGACCTAGACAATGAAATTCTGATGACAAAAGTTTTGTGCATAGGTCCTATGTCTACATACCTGGCTTAAAACCTTATTATGTCTCATATTATCTTCGTTACCAAAGTTTCAGTCCAGTTCAGGCCAGCTGAATTGGATAGCCCATCCTTCAATATTCTTCATATCCTCTTGCGTCATGTTGTCTGGGTCTCTCATGTTGTCTGGGTCCGCAGAAGGAATTCTCGGAGAGATCTGACGCAGTGCAGCTTCCAGGAACGCCACCGGAGTTTTGACTTCTGTGGGAAGATGGAGTACAACCTGAGGTGGTTGATCATCGGAAAGTAATTCATAGAACCCCAGGTCGGCAATATGAGCTGCACCGCTGAACGAGGCCGCATATAATTTGGACTTATTCTTTTTGAGTTCCTTATAGTCCATGATCTCGTCATTGGTGTACTTATTTGAGGAAGCTTTCTTAAGCTTTTCTTTCGCTTCTAAGAAGCTAATAAGTGACAAAGCAGGGTATAGATAGAGGCCCAAGAAGATGTCTTCAGAGTCTTTCTCTGAGTGGATCACACGAGTCAGCGGAACCATGGTGTAGTTCGAGTCAACACGTATTGATAAGCGGTCTCCAGGCTGAACCCAGATATCCTTGAGAGCCTCGGAAAACTCAGGTACAAGCTGCCGGACGAGATTTGAATATGGTATTATATGGGTCAGCTTTGGAACAACAGCATTTAACACCTTCCTTGTTTTCCTCGATTTGGAAGCAAAGACATCAGTAGTTTTAGAGCTGCTGGCGAAAAGTATCGGCTCGTAATCGACTGGTTCTTTTAATACATCGAGAAGTAACTGCGGCAGAGCCTGCCTCAACTTTTCGACATCTGAAGTTTCTCGTTGTATTCTAGACCTGGTGAAGGCGCGAGCACGGGAGTAAATTTGATGAGCTTGTGAAAGGACCTGGAAGATAGGCTATGGTCAAAAGGCTGTTGCGGGAGGGCTCTGCATTTGCCCAGGCTCCTTATATGCAGCAGAAGCGTGCCATACTCACGGCTCACCGGTCCAAATCCTAATCTCGACCCCTTCAATTGCAAGGTCCAATTGTTGTTTCTTTTTCCCGAGATGTATCCGAAATGTTCGCATTGTTTGTCACGAGGCAGTCATACCAGCGATATGATAGAAAACAATGGAATTATATGTACGACTTTGGAATACATGCCCTTGTGTCGTCGAAAAGATGTCTGCCAAAACGGGTCAAAACTTTGTGATCTCTGTGATAAATGTTCCGAATGAGATGGTGTCATTACCAAACAATACCCTTGTGATTCTACTAAAAAACACTTCAGGAAATGTAGCGTGTTTCCTGAGAAAAAGGTGTTAGAAATATGTTTTTCAATTTCTGACGCCTTTTTCT
>JABCKS010000344.1:0-14383 GCA_018851325.1 Termitomyces sp. DKA19 | reverse complement strand
TCTGGTAAAAAAGGATTTGGGCCGTTGCAAGCAGGGGGGTCACAAGACTTCCCCTACTCATCAATGGGTTCTTGTCGCCTCTATTGAAAGAATGAGCTCACTGGCCATGGTCTGTGGATCGTCATGTGAATTTCATTAGTATTTAGGAAAAAAGTCCAAGATGATAATGACACATGATTGTAACGGGAGGCCTAGTTACGATATGTGGTCAATAAATTTATACGTATGAACCCCTGGCCATGCTGCACAAGGAAATATAAACACAAGTTTTTTTCTTCAGCACAAAGACAAAGAAGGCATACCGACGAAGTCCAGCACTGTCACCGTTGAAGATGTTTTGGTCACCAGGGTTGGGACCAGAGTCAGCATACTGCCAGAAGGTGGTGTAGCTACCAAGAAATCTCAATATCCCTGGTAGAGTCATTGTATTGTGAGGACTTACGCCCAACCGGCAGGGAGAGAACCGATGGTTGAGGCGTGTCTGGTTATCCAAAGAGGGTGAGTGCTCGCGAACCCGGTGTAGTTGCCTGTGCAGGTGATCCACCAGTCAGTGGTAGTGTGGATGACTGCAAGGAAGAGAGATTCGGTTTGCCACTTTGAGTATGAAAATCTTTGTTGAGAACGAACCGGGGTAGCGTCCAGTTCTGACAAGGTAAGTGCGAGAGAAGTCCGTGATCCAGGCAACCATCCCAGAAGCGTTCAAGCCATAACACGTAGCACCGTAAGGGTTGTCTAAGATCGAGAAATGTCACAAGGAGCTGAAACAAATGAAAGAAACACTCGCATTCAATGTCAAGAGCACCGGGAAGAGTGACACCATCGGCGGTCCATCCACCGCCATGAGCAAGGAAAAATGTGGCCTGTATCGTTCCAGAAGAGATATCAGGGCGAGCAAAGTGGTAACTCCCACGGATGATGCCAATGTTGGTGGCCCCGGTGTACTGACTGGAGAAGTAAGGATTCCTATAGCCTGGAGATCCGACATTGAGTTTTGTCTTGGAAAGGGAATACATACATACCGGCACCCTCAGTCGCCTTGATGTAGACGAACTCGATGCCGTTAGCCTTGACGGTGGGCCAATTGATGCTGGGTTGGTGGCTAGAGACGTCGATTCCCTTAGGGACGGCAAGAGCAAGAGTGGTGAGTGAGAGCAACTTCATCTTCTGAAAGACCATGCAGATATAGAATTCAAAGCCTTTCAAGACTCGTTTAATCTCCCAGCATCCATAACGGTATACGAAGTTTACGCTTACGAGAATCATGAGGAGTCAAATGAAATTATTATAAAGGATATAAGAAGGAGAAGGGATACCCAATATGACTCTCTCGGGCCTTCCTGAAGGGAAGAGTCATGCCAAGCTATGAGCGCTGAGGCGCTGAGCCTTTGCATGCGACATCGTCCCCATCACTCGCGAGTATGATGGAAGTATCGATTGAGGGAGGGACGGCAAGTATTCCGAAGTGGCAGAAAGTAGGACGAAAGTTCGGCAACGGAGAATATTTATCGAGGAACTTAGCGCTAGTCTGGTTGGATACATGCTAGTGAAATTTAGGCATATGACTGGCCTAAAATAGGGGCGAGCGAGAAGTAATCGTCAACATATCTGGCCAACGCAAATTATCACGGTTACCTAAACGGTTAATCTCAATGCCTGAGGGAAGAGGCCTTATTCGGCCTGTTCATGCTGAGAGCACAGCGGTTGTAGACATGAAGGCTGATTCAGATTAATTGGAACCATAACACTGCTGTTGATTTGATCTTTTTCCAAAAGAAAAAGAGTTCAAGAAAATGTGTCATGCCATTTCAAGTAGTTTCTCATAGAAAAAGGGTTTGGACAACGAAAGATGACTTTATTCATGATGAAAAGCGGCGAAAAAAGAGCATAACACATTTCTTTGACCCTTTTTCTTTTGGAAACAGATTTCGGCACCAGCGATATAAGAAACGTATTAATGAATATTGTTACACATTGATGGCATGCTCATGGGCTTCTGGAAATTCCATAGTTCAAGGAAGCTGCAGCCAGCTGTGTCATGAGCTTAAACAAAGTTTGAGATTTACTCCCTGTTCTGTTGATGAGTTACTAGAACTTAGTTGTCTGACTCATTGCTTCCACATATGGCTCTCTCTAATTCCAATCCCGATCCCATTTACATCATCTTCTACAGAGCCACTCAAGCAAGCCCATTCTGGATGACAACAATTTTCAGCTAACCAAAATGAATTTTTTGAGTCATCAGAACCTGCACATCCATGTCCATTTCTGCTATGGGTCTGTGCATGCCATAAGCAGCCTAAAATGGGTCCATAATCCCCTTACATGTTGGGCAGTTGCCGTGAAGACACTGTAATGACCCATCAGTGATTATGGTGGATCTCAAGCAACTTCTAAGAACATTGCAAGGATGGACAACACTGCAGGAGACTATGACTCTTGCCTCATGGAATTGTTCTGAATCATGCCACTATCTTTTCTCATATAACATCAATTATCATTTTCATTATTAAACTTATATCAGAACAGTTGATTGGACTACAACACTTCTCTATTCCACTTTCACTACGCTTCATCTCCACTTCTGCTATGGTCCATGCATGCCACAAGCAGCCCATTGTGGAAATCTGTCTTGTAAGAAATATTATGTTGTGCTTCCTAGAAAACATTCAGATTGTATTCTCTGAATGACTGTAGACAACTCCTAGTGCTTGGATCTTGATTGACTCTTGCAACCATTTTCACAAATAGTAGTATCATCTCTCTTAAGTATTAATAAGGCCATTCTTGTCATCAAAAACTTATACTACTTTTCCTCACTGCCTCACAGTTTCTTCTGTTGTGGATAACTTAGAAATCAGCACTCCTTTGATTCTTGCACATACAATTTGTTTGAATTCATGCTTATTATTCCTGTTGATCATATATAGAGTCATCAACATAATTGATTCTTTTGGCTCTCATTCCTACACACAGTCTCAGGTGGCACTGCCACCTTTGGGCTTAGTTTTGTGGGCAGCTACAACAGACCATCATCCCTAATTCACAGATTTTTGTCATGACTTTCCACCCCACTTATCCTCTTGACCTTTCAATTCTTCTGATACTTTATTTTTCAACCTTATGTACATCTACACACACATTTCATTCCACACCATTCATATACACTCACATTTATGCCCTATACACCTACTCCTAATCCTTTGATGACACCAACTCTGATTCTCCCATCTTCCATTCCTTTTCCTCATCTTACTCATATACCAAATCCTGTAAATTATCTATATTTTAATCTGATTCCAAGTCTGTATGCCAACTCTGCTCTTATCCCACATATAGATCCTCTTCTAGCCACTATTTTTTTATCTTGAACCCAACCTCCTTGTTCTCATCTAGCACCTCCACCTCTACCTCCAGCACTACTTCATCATCCTGTTCCTGATCCATTGCATTACTCTCATTCTTATTTTTCTCATTACACTGTTGATGCTCATGTTCTTCATCCCTTCATAGATTTTTACCATGGTTATTACATGCCTTTAGTTTTGCAATTTTTTCCCTTAGTTTTAACCTCACATTATCTCTGGTTTTGTTCCTTCAACTCCTATAGACTTCTGTTCTGACTTTGAATCCCCTCCTTCCCTTGATACTATTTCTAAACTTTCATCTTTATAAGATTTGGGAAACTGAATTGGTATTGTTATGGCACTCATTGACCAAATGGGCCTGAATGGTCATGTCTGTCCTATACCTCCTACTAGTGCACCTTTTGACCCAATGTGTAGTGTAGGGCTGTTATGCAGCCTCCTGCTCCTCCACATCAGATACAGGCAGAATTGTGGGCATACAAATTATTCTGACAGAATGACAACATTGAGTTGAGCAGATAAACAGGTGGTGTTCAACTATATGTACAGTAGCTATAAGAGTATCTTATATACTGTAAAGTAGACTGAAAAGCAGTGCTATAAGTAAGCCATAGTAAAGACTTATGAAAGATAAAATTGTCTGTATAACATTGATGTAACTGAGTACTCAACACAACACACTTATCTACAACAATGCCCAGTTTATAACTCTGAAATGGTCTTTATTGAAGTTGACCCAAAAAACCCAATGTTCCCACAAGACCACTTACCAAATGGCACTTTCAAGACCTGCAAACAACTCAACATGCACCTTGCCAAGATTAACAAAGCCTTAGCAGCTATGGCAGCAATAGATGGCATAGTGCCCCACCCCAATTCAACTTGGGTAAGGGGCATCATGTCCTTTGAATGAAGTGTCTATCTGCTAGAATTTAGTTTAGCTGATGCAGCATCATGTTTCAGAGAATATGCTTATAATTCAGAATGGAACATTATGAGAACCTGCTTTGGAGACTCAGCAAAGGTCATTGAGAAGGCTCACAACCTGATCTTCTGCTTTGTACTCTACAGAGGCACATTTAACCCTACCAATGCTGAGGACATTGCTGTCCTTGAATACAAAAGCAAAATCTTGCCACACTCCATCACAGTAGCCTCCTGGCTTAAGAAACTGGAGCACAGCTCTCTGACACAATTGCTTGCCTCCCTCAAAGTTTTCTGCTCATTGGCCTAAGCTGCCAATATGCTACTACATGAACACATATGAAGCTGGGCATCTTATTGTTGTCTGCAAGGACATTAGGGAGCCTATCCACTGCAACAAATGCCACAAATATGGCCACATCAGAGCTAAGTGTATGAACTCCTCTAAACATGGTCACTGTGCCAGTGGATCTCATTCTAGCCTGGAATGCCCAATAGGCTTGACAGTTCAGTGTGCCTCATATAGATCTGGTTCCAACCATGGGAGCTCTACAAGGAAGTGCTTTATATTTATTAAGACTGTCATGACCTGGACACCAAGTACCCAGAGAACAGCATGCCTTTTTGACTCACAGGCAACCTCTCTATCTGGGTCTTGAACTCAAAGAAGTTATTTATCTTAGCCCCTGTAGCCACCCTCTGGGTTGACCAAAGTGCTCCTAATGCTCTGACTCCTGGGACCTACCACCAGACCTCACTTTCCTGGGACCTGCCATCAGACCTCACTTCTGAACCTTTTGAAAATAGGCTCTAATGGCTCCCCTCCCCCCTTCTTTCTCCCAATAACTAACTACATGAAATTTCCCATACAGCTATATGTCTGGTAGCAGAACATTTGCAAATCAGCTGTTGTCCAAGTTGCAGTAATTAATTCAGCAAACCCATTTGACTAGGATGTCCTGGCCCTTTAAGAACCCTTTCTAGACAAGCTAGGCAACACCAGGGCATCCTGTTACTGGGTGATCCACTACTCAGCAATGCACAGCCATGATGGGTGCTCAAAATCCCACTCAGTTCTCATTAATTTTAATATTTCCTCTGATGCTTATACTTTTCTAAGATGTCCCCTCTTTGGATATCACTGCCATCTGCTTCAAAGGAGGCAATGGGCACCTTGCCCTTGTCAGGACTCCACCAATTTTACTCTGCCAACCCCATCACCTCTAAAGTCCATCAAACCACTTCCACCCAACTCTTGAGTAACTCCACCTCCAACCCAGACCCTGCCACAACCTACATATCACTGGATCACCAGTTCATGCATGGCTGAACTCTAACCCTGACAATTTCCCCAAATGCACCCTATGCATTGACAGATTACTAGCCTGCATACTTCCAAGTCCTGACACCCTCTTGGGGCCCATTTCTATCTCAAGATGATCCTGTGTCTACAGATCTCACTACTGAGCCTAGTTTGAACCTTGCCCATGCCCCAGTGCACTAGAAGCTGATTCTTGGGCAAGTGCTGCCCACCCAGAAACCTTCCCACCTTGCCAACCCTTTTTAAAAACTCTAAGTATATAGCTCCAAGCTCTCTATAGTCAGTTGCTAGTCTTGATATTGCCTACTTTTGTCTACTTCTCATCTCTCTACTCTTTCTGTCTCTATTTCTACTCAATCTATTTTCTTTCTCTCTCTTTTTCTCAACTTTCTGGCATAGTTGTCTCAGTCCATGGAACATTTCCACAGACTTCAACCACCTCTGTCCTCTTCATATCAGCTCCAGGACATTGCTTAGCACCCAGATCAGGCCCAGAACACTTGTACATTCCCTTCTCAGTCATTGATTAACTGACTAGTGGGTTCTTGCTCTTAGAGGTGAGCTTCTAGGTTCTCTGGACCTGACAGCCCTCTTTAACATTTACAACTACTGCCAGAACAACAACAGCTTATCTGTACTGGCATTGCTCCTTTGATCCCACCTCCCCACAGCCTGCTCCTCTGATAAAGATCAAATAGTATTGCTTGGTGACTTTAACAGGCACTATCCACTGTAGAAACCAGTGGAAAACAGATACTTTAACTTCTCTGAGGATAAGGTTCAACCCCTCCTCCACCCTCCTAGACATATATAATATGGAGATAGCTCTTTCTCTGAGCCAATCCACACTCCAGACAGTCAATAGCCACTGGACATGTCTGGGCTATGTCCGCTGCTATTGTTTTCTGACTGACTCCATCATTTTCTGCTTTGTAGTTCCCTCTCTGTGCCCCCCACTAGCTGACTACCTCTCTATTGTTACCACCTTAGAACTACCAGTACCATGTGTGATACCTAAGGCATTAAAAGACTTTGAATCAGTTGACTAGGGGGCCTTCAATGTTGCTCTCAAGGAGAAGTTGACTGATTGCTCCCCAACATAACTGATTAACATGGAGGACTCTTCTCATTTCAAAGTCACCCAGCTGACTAATTCAATACAGAAGGTGATTGCAGATGAAGATATTGTCTCTACATGACACCTATACTCCTTCAGAAAGTGTTGGTGGAACAGTGAGCTGATGGCTCTCAGAAGTGCCTGCAATAGAGCAAACAATATTATATATAAATTTCATGATATCATAGGTCACCTGGGTATGTTCAAGGCCCAACAATTGTCCAAGCTAATGGCTGAGTGCATCTACATAGCTAAGTCCCAACACTGGAATAAAATAGCTTAAGAATATATTTACACAACTAACATATACATTATAGAGAAACCCACAGACTACTCAAGCACTAGGATACTAGAGCTGAAGGCTACTAATAATGCAGATGCACCCTATGGAACAACAGACAAAGCCAAGGCCTTAGTCCTGGCTAAGTTATTCTTTCTTTCCTCCCCCTCCCTCTCCTACAACATGCATCCCTACTATAGTCTACCCCAAGCCTCTTCTAGGCATTCACTTCTTTACACACAAATGAATTTAAGAGGCAGTTGCTCTCCTTCACCCCCATAAAGCCCTAGGTCCTGATGAGATTCCAAACATAGTGCTGAAATAGTGCATCAACATCCTGATTGACTACCTCTACTTTAGTTTCAGAGCTGTTTTTGAGCTGAATGTTTACTACAACAGCTGGCTAGTCTTCAACACTCCAGTCCTCTACAAGCTGGGAAAGGTATCATATAAAGTGGCCAAGGCATACCAGCCCATAGGCCTACTAAACACCACAGAGAAGCTCTTATCTATACTTATAGCAGCTAATCTCTCCTTCCTCATAGAAAAGTATAATATACTACCACCAGGACAATTTGGCAGATGCTCAGGACTAAATACAACTAACACCATGCATTCAGTAGTCTGCAAGATCAAAGATGCCTGGCAATCCAGCAAAATCACCTCAGCCCTCTTCCTCAATGTCCAAGGCACTTTTTTTAATACCTCCCATAACTGACTCATCTACAACATGTACAAGAGAAGTGTTCCCACTTGCTACATCAAGCTCACATAACAGATGCTTTCCAACTACACAACCAGGGTCACCTTCAATGACTTTATTTCAGTATCTATAGATGTCCTGAATGGCACCATACATGGCTGCCCTCTTTCAATGCTGTTCTATGCATTTTATAATGCCCCCCTAATCTTCATAGCTACACCACATGCAAAGTCAGAATTGGTCTTTGGATTTGTCAATGACACCATGTTCCTTGCCATAAGGAAAACACTCATTGACACCCACAACACATTAGCAGACATGATGGAGTGGCCAGATAGCAGCTTTATTTGGTCAGTCTCCTATAATTCACTCTTTGAACTCTCTAAGCTTACACTGATGAACTTTCTGTATTTACATTACAATACTGTTCCAGATGACTTTACTGTCACACAAGCCAACAAAGATGGATCCTATACCACCCAAAAAATTATCACAGTAGCCACCTATAAGTACCTTGGAGTTGTCTTTGATCACAAACTATGCTAGTTGGCACACTACCAATAGGTTATTGCCAAAGCCACATGGTGGACTATACAGGCAATGTACCTGTCTAAACCAGCTAGAGGCATGCTGCCCCACCACATTCAATGACTCTTCAATGCAGTAGCAGTCCTGGCCATCATATATATGGCAAATGTTTAGTTTACTAGCATCCATAATGCCCTCTCTAGAAAGAGGAAGCTTGGCTCTGTTGTAGTAGTTAATAAACTCAACCCAGTGCAACAACAAGCCACCAATACCTCCTCAACTGAGTCTACACAGCTACCAAGCAACTACACACAAAATAAGACAGACTCATTTGCTCCCAAGTCTGCAACCATGCTTTCTACTAAGGAACAAAGTGAACAGACTGCATGTGAGGTATTATAGACCTCCAAATCTACTGGACCCCAGATTATACCAACTTCCAGCCAAACAAACATGCCAATGAGCTAGCCAAGGAGGTTATAGGAGGTTCCTTGAGCCTGATCATATGCCTTCCAAAAACACTGAGGAAGGTCCTCTGCCTACTAACATCTTGACTGCCTGTCAAGCAGCCTTTAAGAACATCTGCTTGAACTAGAAGAAGTACTCTACAAGAAGTACATGCACTTTATCTAAGCCCTTGACTGGAAACACTCAGTGGTACTGATGCAACTGCACACTTAGCATATCCCTCTGAACTACCACTTCTTTCAAATCCAATAGGTTAAAGACCCCATCATGCCTATACTGTAGTAGCCTCACAGTCAAGACTGTGTGCTATGTCCTCCCAGTCTGCCCACACTACCAGTTCAAGTGGCACAAACACCTCCATTGTAAACTATAATATAAAGCTAAGTCTCTATCCTTTCTTTTGTTATCTGCCAATGATTTAAGCCCACTCTTTAGTTTTCTACATGCTACAAACTGCTTCTAGATCTTAACATCTAATAGCAACTACAGACTGATATCACTAAGTGCACCAGTGCTCCACCTCCATAGGCAAACTCCACATGCCATTTAAAACCTTAACTTTATTATCTACTACTAATTTTGGCACCAGATTGACACTCTACCAACCCACTACCTGCACTTCTTCCACCTAGGTTGGGCATGCAACTGCACTGCTTGATCTCCACTATCTATACTATGGACAGGCATTATAGCTGCACATACATGTTTTACCCAAATCCACTAGCAAGGTATCTAGGGCTTGATAGGAAAGCATGGTCTAAAACAGTCATGGAAAACTGGTCAGCTTATTCTCTGTATATATAGGGGGGTTGAGAATTCTATGGCTCTCATAGTACTATAGACAGTAACACCTTATTGTAGCCTCTATAGCACTATATACAATGGCACTATGTGCTAAGCATGTTTAATTGAAAAAGAAAAGTTTTGGGTATACCTTTAATTATGTCAGCCTGTGCCATTTACATTATAGCCTGATAGTTGACATGTTTAAGCCTGTTGTACCAGGGTTTGAGATTAAGGGTAGCATATATAGTGAGTACTTGATTGAGGTGGAGATTAATGGTATAAAGATCTTTGTTGGAGAGTAGAATTCTATGTACTATAATATATTATTTGTGGACATATTCATCAGTCTAGCACTGAAATCATTGAATATGGTCTCAATTCTAGCATGCTTGGCAAGTTTGCTGATAGATAGTAAGCAGACTGCAGATTTTAGGATGTGGAGTGTATGATTAAATTTGAGAAATGTTTCATTATTAAAGTGCAGGCAAATTTCACCAATTCCTATAGTAGCAATCAATGATCCTCCTACACTACAAAACTAATGTTGGAAAATGGGGGCTAAAAATACAAAGTCAGAGGAATCTGGTAAAATGTGGATAGTTACTCCTGAGTCAAGGTAGAATAGTAAGATTCCTAAAGGTATTATGGAACTTAATAACACTGTCTTGTTGGCTTGATTGTAGTTGGTATATTTGTCTTAATTGATCCCAGCTCTCAGCTTCTCAAGTGCTATCAAGATGTCAAATTCTAATGCTTGGACCTTCTTAATCAAGCCTACATTTGGGAGCATATTGGATACTAGGCCTGTAAGTTCTGCCTTTGTTGCTGGGGAGTTCTTTACTTCTCAGACTGCTATATATATTGAGTCTCCTTTGAGAGTAGATATGGACTTATTTAAAGGTGTAACTGCAATTTTCAAGCTTGCCTTCTTCTTGTCTTTATCTTTTGCCTGCTAATATGCCAAGCAAGCTATCTTGGACTCCTTAACAGTTTTTTCCACCATTCTGTCACCCTCCAGAATACACTATAGTAATGTATATCTTGTCCTTTTGACCTACATCCCTTATAGATCAATCTCACATATCTTAAGGACTTTGCTACTTATGCAGCAGCCAAGACTGCATCTGTGGAGTACAATTTATTTACATCAATAAGAGTCTATTTGCCTTCAAGGAATTATCATATCTTAGGGGGCCCATATTTCTTCACATCACCAGTAGCAATAAGATCTTATAATATAATGGACTGAATATGTGCACAAGACTTATCAGATAAGGCAAAGAGTATTGCAATCAACTGAGCCAAGATCAATGACAGCTACCAATGTTTGAGGATTCTTAGATTTTACAAGATACCTGGCAGCCTTCTTGTCAGCCTTGGCAGAGCACATAAGTATGCTCACACCACTCACCATAGAAGAATGTAACCAATTGTTCCTCAAGTGGATGGATGAGCATCAGAAGGCCTTTGAAGAAATCAAGAAGATAGTGACAGGCACAGAATGCTTGATAGTAATTGATTATGATGACCTTACCAAGAAGATATTGATCATCACTAATGCTAGCAATCAAAGGACTGGTGATATTCTCAGTTTTGGCAAATCATAGGAATCAGTATGCCCAGTGGCATATGACTCATACCAATTGAATTCTGTAGAGAAGAACTACCTAGTATATGAGCAGAAACTTCTAGCTATAGTGAAAGCACTCAAGAAGAGGTGGTCAAGCCTCTTAGGCATCTATTTTGAGGTATATACTGATTACTAGATACTGGAATATTTCCAGTTACAAGAAGACATGTTATACTGTCAAGTGTAGTGGTCAATGTTCCTAGCCAATTTTAATTACAACGTTGTCTATGTCTAAGGGAAGGATAACTTAGTGGCCAATGCAGGGGCATGGTAGCTCAGCTGGCACCATCACATCCCATAGTGGGTCATATGATCTGCAAGTACAAGGCTAGAGGTTTGACTCTGGCTTAGTGTGCTTGTATGGAAAAACACTTTTAGACACTATGTGAGTTATTCAAAGCTGCTGGGCAGCCACTGCTTGCACATGTTGACTAGGGAGGCTTTGTTGAGCAGACCATAATGAGTGACCAATTATTACATGATTTAAGGAGGCAATGTTGCCACTATACTTGTGTCTAATCAGAAATGAAAGGATTTCCTGACACAGAGATACTGGGAGAGGGATCTGGACCAAGTGCTGGGAAAGGGACCTTGATTACCAATCAGACTGTAATACAGGTAGATGGAAAAATAGGATCAAAGTTGGGGTTTGATTGCTAAAGTACAGAGTGATCTGGGGACTGAGATTAGCATCAGTGTTAAGCTGAGGGTATGGTATTCATTTGTGCTGACCTAACTTGTCACCCTTGATTGGGAAATTCCAACTCCAAAGATACTGTCTAAGCATGGAGAATGGCTTGGGTCATGAGAGTTATTGCTGGATATACAGAAATGAAAGCTTACAGCTCAGTGATTTGCCTTATGTGGGACATATCAATGTGCACACCAGCAAGCATTGCTAAGAATAAAAGTGAGCAGGGAAGGGATAATAATAGCAGATCAGAAAAAGGGATTTGATGTGTGGAAAGTAGTATGAACTTTGACAGGATCAAATTATAGTAAAAATGACTATGAGGTGTAACTGGCATGCCTGAAAAAGCATCAGGCCAGAGTACCTACTAAGAGTGTCCATAATTACCACCCCCTTACATACTGTAGGTGCTAGGACACTAGAGCTCTACCTAAGTATAAAATAGCACTTGAAAGAAATAAACTGAAACATTCATTTATTCATTCAGTGGCCAATGCATTTTTGCATATGCTAGACAAGGAATCTAACTCCATATTTATGGTTTGTGCACTCACATACACCTGCTTGCTACCATAGTACCAAGTGGTAGGTGGCATACTACAAGTCACTGCTAACAAAATGTTCCTGATACAAAGTGTGGCTGAATATAGGGAGGATATTTTTACCAAGCAAGTATGCCAAGATATTGAGATAGGCAGTATCAAGAGAGCATAGAAGGAAAATGGCCTTATATACAATGGACATCACCTTCTGATTCCCAACAATATACATATTCAAGGAGATACTGTACAGTCTGGCATGTGATAACTTAGGACATTTTGGTTTCAAGAAAAGCTACTACTCACTGAGGAACTCCTACTACTGGCCTAATATGAGGAGGAACCTTGAATGGGCATACATATTGTCATGTGTGCTATACCAGAGGAACAAAGACTATAATTCCAAGCCCATAGGGCCACTTCATCCTCTCCCCATCTTAGACAAATATTTTTCAGTCATGAGTATTGATTTTGTAGAACCCTTGCTAAAGAAGTCATCTTAGACAAATATTTTTCAGTCATGGGTATTAATTTCATAGAACTCTTGCTAAAGGAGGATAGTATAAATACAATCCTCTCTATGACAGACCTTATGGATATAGATATATGTCTGGTACCAATGCACTCATCATACATGGCAGCACAGGTAGCTATAGTCCTCTTTGACAAGTGGTACTATAAAAATGGCCTCATGGACAAGATAGTCTCAGACTAAGATTCTCTGGTCATTGTAGAAGTCTAGAGAGAACTTCATAAACTCACAGAAATAAAGCTAAAATGTCAACCTCATACTACTCAGAAGCCAATGGAGGTAGTAAAAGGATAACCAAAACAGTGGTCCAAGCAATCCATTACCATGTCAACCAGAACCAGAAGGGCTGGAAGAGAACACTCCCTCAAGTATGCTTTGCTATGATGAATACAGTGAATGCATTGATGGGGTTTTTGCCTTTCTAGTTGAAGACAGGCAGATCACTCAGAGTTATACTGCTATTAGCACTGCTATTTGAGAATGTGTCTGTGGACACCGTCACAGCCCATGAGATCATTACCAAAGTAGATGGAGATGTCAAGGAAGTGTAAAATAACTTACTTGCAGCCAAGATTTGATAAGGGTACTATGCCAAGAAGTAAAGAGCACCAGAAGACAAGTATCAGAAGGGAGATCTCATCATGCTCTTAACCAGGCACCACAGATGGAACTATAAGAGAAAAGGGAAGAAATAAGTGGCCAAATTCATGCCTCAGAACAATGGATTTTATAAAGTTGTAGTGACCTTTCCCAAGCACTTAGAGTACATCTTACACCTTCCTAATTCCACAAGATCCTTCCCTGGATTCCATACAAGCTTACTTAAGAGACACATACCTAATGAGATTTCCCTTTTCCCAGACAGAGAGTATATGCAGCCTGGATCCAGCATTGAATTTGGTCAATCTTGTAGGGGTCTGCAGTAATTCCTTCCACCAAGATGGTATGATCAAGGAAACTGATCTTAGTTATGAACAGGACTGACTTGTCTAAGTTGCAGTAGAGTTCTGCTTTGTACAGGGCCTCCAGGACTCTCCAAACATTTTTTTTGTGTTCTTTAATAAAATCTGACCATATAACAATGTCATCCATATAAACATAGCAGATCTCACCAATCAATTCTCTCAGAGCATTGATTGCTCTCTATTGGTGTGTAGAGGGCATGTTACACCCACCTATTGGCATCACCATCCATTTGTACAGCCTCCATGGTGTTTGTACTGCCATGAGGTAAATATTGTCCAGGTGTACCTATGTCTGCAAAAAAGGAGTTTGTCATATTCAGTTTCCCAAAAATTTTCCCTCTACTACAGGCTGCAAGGATGTCATCAATCTGTAGCAATGGATAATTATCTTTGATGGTGTTCTTGTTTAGTTCCTAATAATCATTCACCCACTGGGGGGGGGGGGGGGGTAGTGTGGGTTCGAAACCCCCCTTCGAATATTTTGGAGCACAAAAAGGAGAGTAGGCAAATTGGGCGGACCAGGGTGCCACACTC
>JABCKS010000343.1:12270-22367 GCA_018851325.1 Termitomyces sp. DKA19 | reverse complement strand
TGATTACGATAGTCACTTTAAACATGTCCCCCATTTTCTTTCCCCCTCATTCTACGGCTCCACAACTTTGCTTGTCGATATCCTTCTTGAAGTGCCTTGATCAACGTCGTGTGATTCCAAGAGGCGCGCAAAAAGAAAAAACCGCGGGGACAATGGTCTATTTCGTGATCAAGGCAGCCCAGAATCCCCTTTTAAAGGATGTAAAAAGGTCGATCAACTTGCCATGACCCCCTGAAAGTTTTGATACGAGACTAGTGTACCATCATGCGGATATCGAAGCAACGTCTATTCTCATGAATCAAGAAAGTACCGCAATCCGTCGTACAGACAAGTACAGCTGATTACGACAGGTATGGATCTTTCTCTGGTTCCCACGCCAAATGTTTTGAACAATGCTATACATATATTACCATGAATCCCGCCCACCACTCAGACTCTGTGGCTTGTGAGGCCAAAAACAGTGGCTAAAATGTTAGCTATGAAGATGATTGAGATCTGAAAGCCGAAGTCATCCAAAATATTTGGTCCAACGATAGTTTTGATACTTGCCTCTTTTTTTTTCTGCCATAATTTCTACCGGTTTATTATTTGAAGGTTTTGATGGCGAAACCCACCCCCCCCTCCACAGGTATTCTTGCTTTCCATGGCCCATGGTCTTGATATCCATTCACATATTTCATAGCCCTTCTTCTGGAAAACACATAGATTCCGTCGATGACCAGCAGCTGTGTAATTGTAATACCGCTATCCATTCTTGATGCCTCCACGTCCATGCGTTGAATTCGCACATCTGTACTCATGTGGACATCTCATGTTCAAGCTTCTGAAATTCTTCGGGTGTGAGATGCCAGTGTGGGTTCATTCACTTTCCATCCTTCTTCGACAAGCTGTCAAAGTTACTACATATGTCCATCCCGCGCAGTGTTCTTACCTTCTCACAGTCCTAATATCATCATTCACGTTTCATGATTCTTCCGCCTGGAAGATAGCTTTCGTCTCTCACCCTCACTGGCGGTATTCTTACTTCCCACAGTCCAGAGATCATTCATGCTTCATAACTCTTCCTCCTGGCAAAATAGCTTTCGCCTATTACATGCAGCCGTGTTATTGTAATGCCGCTGTCCATTCTCAATCACTCCACCGGACGTCGGAGACGTCTATCTGTACTCATATGTAAAACTTGTGTTGCTCGATCTTTTCAAGTCCTTCGGGTGTGAAATGTCAAGTGTGAGTTCACTTTCCATCACTTCGATAAGCTATCAAGATCACTATGTCCATGTGGTTATCTATTCGAGAACCACCCTAGCATTACCACAGTACAGATAACCGTCTCCTCTATTCTCATATCAAGTTTTCTTTATGATGGCATCGAGTCTGTCATTCTTGAGTACATGTACAATCCGCGCGCTTCTTGAGAATAGTCAATCAACATCCTTCCATGTCAGGATTTGTGGGCAAGCCTCAAAGTCAAGGCAACCCGGCATAAGTATCATGGGATACAGAAGCTGTAATACATCGGTAACTATGATAAGGCAGATAATGATGGTATAGAGAGGCCGCATGATACATCTAAGGTAGACATGGGAATACCTACATACTCACGAAGTAACACCGGGGAGAAGCCCTGTACATGCTTCTCTCATCATGACAGAGGAACCTGAACTCATTGAAATTCCGATCTGACTGCTCACTCAGGCCCCAGATGACAAGTGACAGGTTCTCGTGGCGCGAGAAGAGCAAATGGAAGCTGGACCTGAGAAAGGACACGTATTATACACATGTGACCGACCTTGTAGTCCATTTTAGCTTCCTATGATGTCTATATAGAGATAAGAAGGCATTCTGATATGGAAGGACAAGATAGAGAAAAGTATATCGTTGATTAAGTCCGTGCGATATGGGAAAGGGTCATTTGGGGCCTTTGTTGTCTTTTCCGCTGAGGGTGGTCGTGACGATTGTAGAAGATCGGTTTTGGACGGACTTCGTGCTACTAATGGAAACTAAAGTATTGTTGACGGTGTTTATGGAGAGAGAGGAACAACGAGGCAATGGTTGATTGATAAGTTCATGCACATGACTAGAAGGTACTAGTTCATTACTTTTCCTTTTGCCGGTTCATTTATATAGGTGTATGAAGGTCGGAAAACTTCTTGACGTGAAAGGAGAGCAAGAGAATTAGTGTGATGTCAGACAGATTCCACATTCTAGTGAGCATATTAAAGTAGAGAAGTGAAGATCAGGGTAGGGCATTACAAAATTACATGTCATATGTTCTAGCAGCGCATGTTTTGTACCATCACAGAGGGCAATAAAATAGGTTATATATAGACCTGACTTTCCAACCTAATGGCACCAGATCCAACACAGGTTCTAACTGCTCAGCATCTTGGCTTGGAGGTAAGTCGACAAGTCTGCAGGTGCTGAGTTTCTTCAACTGATCAAGTTTTGCTCGCAAGGAGCTATTCCATATGTCACTGGACAAGGGTTCATTCACAGTAGAAGGTTCTCCGTGCTCAGCACTGAGGAGCATGATGTTGGGGACATTGACAACTAAAGCACTGGTTGTGTCATCTGTGGATGGGTGCTTTTAGTGGCTGTACTGCCAGGTTGTTCATTAATTCGTAATTGAGTGGCAGTGGAGTGGCTATGCATGTCAATTTAGGATGGGGAATGATCAAAGGCTTTGTTGTTTTGGGTTTTGGATTGTCAGAAACTGGTACAGTGTCAGCAGATAAAGTTGCACGACTGTTATGTCATGCGACTCAACTTCCTTTTCTGGTTACCTCCCGCATGTTTGTTTTTTTTTTTTGGCCCAGGTGGTTTGTGATTGGTATTTGCTAGTCTTTACCATTTTACCATAAACCTTGAATATTTTTATGCTTATGTTTTGGACATACAGAAAGCCACCCTCAGTCATACTTCATTATATTTAGTGTGACTGAGGACTAAACAATTGTAATCATCTATAGGCTCACTAACAGTACTCTTCTCCCCTCGAGCTGCACAAGGTCAAAACTTTGGTTTACTCATATAAGAAATCTAACCATATAATGATTGCACCTAAGATCAGACATATAAGTCAATCCTCAGACTTTCTATAACCAACCAGTTTATTGCACTGACCTAAGATCAGATATATAAGTAAATTTGAGAGTACAGTGAGTTGTAAGTAATTGTTTATATATTTGTAAGTACTCACCCTCAGTCTTTCTATAGTTGACTGAGGGTGCTATCTAAATGGTGAGTCTTTTATATGTAATATGAACAATGCTTTTTGGCCTTGGTGGCAAGACAAAGCATGTGTGATTAGTGTGACAGGTTCAATGGTGGCTGGTTACTTAGCATATGTGTGTGGGTGGGCAATATGATGTAATTCTAACACTTCTCATATGTGCTATCATTTTGACTGCACTTGATGAGTCTGAGTATGAAGGCCTTGACAAGGACAAGACAGCAGCAAACCTCTATGCCCAGATAAAGGCACACACTGAGGGCGAGGGACCTGTTTGTATAATTGCATCAATCCAGAAGGTTCTCAGGATTCAGTGCTTGCCCAGCAAACCTCTGACCACCACAGCTAAGCATATCTGTGATATATTTAGCTATATCTTTGCAATGAAGTCCCTGGACAAAGACCTCTTCAAGTGTGTCATGCTTCTCAATAGCTTGAATGGCCCACAGTACTCCACTATTCAGACATAGATGTCGTGAGGCCTAGCAGATGCTACTGTGTCCAACCTATATACATTAGATAATATCTACAAACTCTTAGAGACTGTGCAGAACCTATCCACCCTAAAGTCCCCAGGCTCTAACTTCTCCACTGACACTGTACTAGTTGCTACTGCAGAGGAATGCTTCTGGTCATCCAAACCCAACCTCCTGGGCCACCACCACACTGCTGGCATGAAGTGCTATAAAATGTGCACCACATACACATTTTCCTTCTTGGATTCATCTTGAGTTGTTTTTTTGTCCTATGTCTGAAACCACCAAGGTTGAGTATATAGGACCTTTTGCACTTTGTCTGGCCTGCCATACTTTGTACAATATTGATTGCACTGCTAATTGGCATTGCAACATGTCTTGGTGGCTAGGTGCCTTACACATGATTGCTTCCCCAATTGGATTTTTGTACCTCAACTCAAGATGCCTCCTTGTATGTCCATTTTCTCAAATTTCTGTTCCCAACAAAATTCTCCTTTGTAAAATCATGATTTTTGTAGGAAACCAATTTCTCAGATAGGATGACTTCAAATTGTTATTCTGATTTCTTTCATATGTCACACTATATCATGCTTCTCATGCTGATGTTAGATGAGTATGAGTGTCCTCAACCTTACATGAAAACCCTGAATTCCATGGATTACAAGTTGATCTGAAGTGCACTGTTGCACACCAATGCCTAGCCTGATAACATGCAGAAGGTGTCTCTTATGTGATATGTTGACAACCTTTACAAGCTCAAAACTGAAATTCTTTCTGCTGAAATGGAGCTGAATTGGGTATAGCAGAAGTTGGATATGTCTCTTAGAAAAATGAACAATATAAAGAAAATGATTCATGGGCTCAAGAGCAGATGCTTTGAAGTGGAGGTTCAAGTTATGACTTCCAAAGCCTTGTTGTCTCCTGCTTGCCTGGTGGGACTCACCTGGTCCCACCTGAAATCCTGATTGAGATCTTTTGGTATGTGGTATCTGATGATGATGACTTTTTGCCTACAGTTCTCAGCCTTGTTTGCTCTACATGGTGCACTATTGTGCTTGGTCATCTTAATCTATGAATCAAGCCAAACAGTATGCACCTTCTTTGCCTCTGGAGGGTGAGGATGGGAAGCCACTCACTTCTCCAATGCTGACTGGAAGAGGTCAGAACAAGCCTCATCCCTCTGACTATGGACTACATCAAGTTCATTAAGAACTTGAGCCAGTGCAAGCTGCACCACAGGATTATCAAGGATGTCAGTGCCAACATCCTCTGGCACCATGGCATTGTGCAACTACTGGAGAAGATGGGCAATTCGCTCATCAGCTATGGTAAAGGGCTTGGGCTTTTTTGCCTTGCTCTTGCCCTTCTCCTTGGTCAAGAAGCATTGCTCAACTGTCTTCCAGGCAGTCAATGAGGAGGACTCACCCTCTGTTGCTGGTGCAGATGATGACATCTTAGTCATTGCCCAACATTTCTATCTTATCACTATCTCCTGCCCCGTTTGACCTGAAAGAATATCTCCAGATCTTATTCATGTTCACTAGATTAGAAGTCCTAGTGGTTGCTTTTACGACCAACTATTACTTTCGCCCTTACAGCAGCAATCCTGTTGTCGGTTTGAATGCCCTCTGAACTGGCATAACCTACAGCGGCTCACAAAATTTTGAGGTTGAGTTACCTTATCTTACCCGTTTCACTCTTGCGTTCTGTCGTGTAGATGGCGGAGATGGCGGAGACGCTCAAGGGTCTCTTGATGCTCTTCGCAACCTCATTGAAACCTGGGCGGAAGATGAGTTATGGATGAACGCCCTGGACGTCGTTTGCATTCACATAGAACACAATATCTTTCGCGAGTGGTTTAATGACTCTGCCCCGGAAGCTCTGAAGCCATGGATACGAGACAGTAAGATGGGGTAGATGACACCAACTGGAGACAGGCACTGAGATAGGATTCCTTCAAGAGATACCATCGTCTTCTAAAAAACCTGTTTGGTATACATGACTTGAGTAACCCTCGCTATTATGAAAATTTAGCTGTCATACATACTCGAAACAAACAGTAGGGGAAATAGGATACGAGAGCGTATCTTTAATAGTTTTCGAAATGCTTCTCGGAGATTACGACTCTTAAGTAGCACCTGATGAAATTGGTAAATTGGTGTTGACAATGCCAATTGGAATGAGGAACAAAGGACGGTTCATATTCAGAAAGAAGGGGGGGGGAAATAGGGCTTGCTGACAGACACACCCAATTATAGGCACGGCAGGAGGGGAAGTCGTTTATTCCGATATCCTTCTGTTACATGAGATCCTAACACTGCTAGAAGGTTTGTCAATCGACTTCCCAACCAAAGACAAGCTCAGATTCTGCTAATCGTTCACAAGTCTTTTTGACCTTCTCCTCATTCACATTTGCGACAGAAAATCTCATCCATCTCGACCTGTCCCAGGTTTGTCCGCCAATATCATCTGGTTCACAGAAAAATGCTGAGGGAAGACATACAACACCAAGCTCCGTCGCAAGACGTTTGCACACGTTCAAAGAGTTCATGCCCTTGAACGGGTGTTTAACAAATGCAAAGTACCCTCCCTGTGCACCGATCTTCCACCGTGGTGGTAGTATCTGCCGGAAGAGCTGATGGCGCGCGTGTATTGCTTCGGCCGTCTCACGGATGAATGGTCTCATCTCCGGAAGTAGTGACGCAAGAGCAATTTGAAGTGGACGAGGTGGGCAAATCTGAAGACAGTCAAGGACAGTCTTGATGGGTTTCAATAAGTTAGGCGATGTGACGATCGCGCCTAATCGGTGCCCGGGTAGGCAGTAAGATTTGGAGAAGGAGAATAGATGGATCAGGTTCTCTCTCCAGGAGCTACTAAACAGAGAATGTGGTCTCCCTGTGAGGATGAAGTCCCTGTAGGTTTCATCCACGATCAATGCGATTCCATGTTCCATTGCAAGGTCGAGGAAAGAGGCTAATAAGGATGCTGAATAAGTTGCTCCTGTCTTGGAAAGAAGTCACGACAAGAAACTTCTTACAGAATACTCAAGTATTAGCTTACAGGATTATTTGGCGTGACAAGCGCAATAGCCTTTGTTTTTGACGTGATCAAAAATCGACATTTCTCAATAGAGGGAATGAAACCATCTTCCGGAAGAGTTGGGAGGGGTACTGGCTTCATGCCCAGTAATGTAAGATCCATCCTTGTTCATTTCAACCTCGCGAAACTGCAACTTCATCTGCAGACTTACTGGTGATTGAAATACCTTAAAAATAAAACAGTCAGATTCTGATATACATCATGACGGTGTATACGTCACGTACCACGGCACAGGAAGAATAACCTCGTCGCCAGCATCAGCTAAGCTCATGATTGTCGCGAAAAACGCCATGTTGCACCCGGTAGTCAATGCAACATCGTCGACTGTTATGTCAGAGTCGGCTCCGTAGACAAATTTGATCTCTTCCGCTAAACTCTTCCTGAGCAAAAGTTCCCCATCAGCAGGGCAGTATCCAAAGCTCTGTGGAGAAGAAGCGGATGCTCCAAGCGCTTCTTGAAGAAATTTAGGAGGATGTGATCCTGGAACTCCTTGCGACATGTCTAATAATGGACGTTCCTGAGTTGCAGCGTAGAGGGAAGCCCACTGGTACGCTGTCGGTATCCTTGCCAATATCACTGAGTCAGTAGTACATAGCATTTACATCCTGCATAGAAAGCTTACGGGGGTGAGATGGTGTTGAGGACTCCTTCAGAGAGCCTCAGACCTAGGCGCGACTCCGCCATCGGCGGCAGTTGGCGTTACTTGGACGTTACGTCTTAGTCGTGGGTTCGATTGCGTAGCCATAATGGATAAGAGATAAGATAAGGTTTTTAGCTCAAATTACGTAAGGGCTTCTTGTCAACTCCCAAGCATCGGTTGCGGCATTGCTTGACCGATTGTGAAAACTCTCTACCTACAACAGATCATGACCCGACCGTAAACACTTTCATTAATCTTTAGGGCGTTCGTTTTTCTGTATCTTCCATGCACGAATCTGAGTTAGATGGCTATTCAAGTTTTTTGGCCCCGGGTATCCTTCCATACGTTCTCTATGATTCTATGACTATTTTTGATGCTACCGCTCATTATATAATGTCCGTTATTCCAAACTGCGACTCCCTTCCTCTCATTCGAATCCAGTAGGTAAACAACGCAAACGAGTGACTCGTGCAATCGAAAACCCATTACGATACAATGGATTCGACGACACCATTGCTAGTGAACGGGCAGCAGGAATCCGCTCTCGACAATAATACCACTTTATTGTTGAAAGAGATGCGGAAGATCACCCTGTATGCCTTCCCTGCTTTTGCGTAGCTATCTTCAATAGCATATACAATCCAATACTGAACATAAACACCTCTCAATAGGTCTCAATTGCTTGAGTTTAGCTTAGTTATTGTTGAAGTTGTCTCTGTTGGACATCTCTCAACATCTCTACTGGGGGCTGCTACCTTAGGGTCCATGACTGCCAACGTGACTGGTTACGGAACCCTACATGGGTTGACAAGCGCCCTTGATACCGTGCTACCGCCCGCCTTTAAATCTTCCCAGCCTCGCCTCGTGGGCCTGTGGGCTCAGCGCATGTGTATGTTATCTATTTTTATCCACTTCTCGAGAACCTTTTAAATATGTCGTCCTCAGTTGTCATCGTTTTCTTCGCGTCAATGGCAAGCATTTTTGGCTTGTATTCTTAGACTTGAATCTCACTTCTCATTGATCTAGCCGATTCTCATGGTTTGGCTCAAAGCAGAAAGTATTCTCCTGTGTTTAACGCCAGAACCTGAAATTGTAAAATGTGCCGCATTGTACCTCCGCTGGCTTGCATTGGGTTTGCCCGGTCTGTTTTCAAGCGGCACTCCTGATACGTTTGTCTTACTCCTTAACGCAATCTTTAGCTTTCAGCTTGAATTGTATATTTAAGTATGCTAGTCTATGTATATGGTATTCTGTGTGGCTCATACACTCACATAGACGCTATTTCCAGTCTCAAGGTCGGTCTCTATCAATTTCAATTCTTTTGTGCGTTGTATGGATATTTTTGATCAGGTCTATTTGCGGTTCAAACACAAATCAACCTACTTGTGGCTCCTATCAACGTTTTTTTGAACTGGCTTCTAGGTAAACATCATCACGCTCTGAATCAATTTAGCTATCCTGAACAAATGTTGTATTCAGTCTGGGGCCCGAACACATTTCGCCTAGGGTTCATTGGCGCACCCATCTCGACGTCTTTGTCACACATACTTGTGTCCGTGATATCTATCATATACGGAATTTACTTCATGCCGAGAGATACATGGCATCCCCTCTCCATCAAGATGTTCACCAACCTACCCCTTCTGGTGCGCTTGGGAATAGCGGGAGTAGGTGAGATAATTTGGATCGAACAGAGTCTTAGTCGATACTAATGATGGTTTCATGATCAGGTCAAACAGCTGCAGAGTGGTGGGCTTGGGAACTCCTTGCTCTTGCTGCCTCTCGGTAAATCTAGACCCATTACGAAACACTTAGGATTGACCAATCGTTGACAAGGATTGATCGTCTTTCACTCTCTTCTCAATCCATCCTATTAACGTCGTCTTCAATAACCTATCAAGCCCCGTATGCACTGTCGAATGCAGCAGCCATCCGGTGACACATCCTCTTCTGAACATTCCGTGTCAATCTCATGACCGCGCGCTTAGCGTTGGTAACCTCCTAGGAAAAAATAAAGCCATACAAGCATCGATAGCAGCAAGTGCCTCGATTTTGATAGCTTTCTTAACATCCTTGATATTAAGGTCTGTTGTTGTGGACTCATATGTCCTTATACTTCAACTGAACACAATGTAGTTCTATGTTTCTAGTCTTTAGAGATGTCTGGGCTTACATGTTCAGTGATGATCCTGGTAGAGTTGTATTCATTGCTTTCCAGTATGTTGTCCCTCTGAAAGCATTGATATTTCTAGATGTTATAAGCCTAGTCGCGTCGGTCTTACCTATAATTGCCTTGTATCAAATTGTCGAAGGTATTGCAGCTGTGACTTCTGGCATTCTTCGGGCAAAGGGTCAACAGGTACATAGCAGTGATTTTTAGGGAGTATTTCCTGAATAGACTCAAACCCTGTGATGTAGGCCATCGGCGCTGCTTTGAACATCAGGTTAGCCAACTCCCTCTGTTCCCACTACATTCTTAATGTATCTTCTCCAAGTGGCTATTATCTGATCGGTACGGACATAATATTCCTGTCACCACCAATGGTCTTAATCATGTTGCTAAAGGCCTTCCCTTTGGTGTGTGGCTTGCACTCTATTGGGGAAAAGGTTTGCATGGCTTGTGGGTGGGGATGGCAGTGGCCCTGACCTA
>JABCKS010000343.1:0-12176 GCA_018851325.1 Termitomyces sp. DKA19 | reverse complement strand
ACATGTTGTGTTACAGAACTGATTGGGACTATGAGACTGCCAAAGTTGCGGAGCGTCTGGCGGAAGAGGATCCACTTCGGTTTCAACAGACAGAATATGATATGTAAGCTTTGATTTAGGGCAATGCCAAAGACAGAAAAGGAAAGTTATGTTGGCAGTTTGTTGGGTTCTGTTGGTCGTGAAATCGATCCTTGCTTTACTTTGAGACGAGCTACTACCCTATCCTCCAGCTCTACTGCGAGTTCAATTGCTACTCGTCCCATTATTCCTTTCAAATGTATCTCAACAATTAAGATCGTTGTTTGTTCAAGTGAGGAGCCATCCATCATGGTAAATTAATGGCTGTCCCTTCTCCGTCCCTCTTCGAGTTCTCTTGGACATTACTTCCGCAGCCTTGAACTCTGAACGCAGTCTGGACCCGCAAAAAGTGGTGCATGCAAGCAAACGAGTGTCCAAGCAATTGCACTTGATATAACCCAGATAGAGCAAACTTCCTCAAATTGGCTGGCATGGAATTTGTCGAGCTGCCTGACTTTCCTGTATCAATTGACCTTGTGAATCCAATTTTGACATTAATCACGTTAATGTGGCGCCCGCCTCTCAATTTTTCCGATATGGCAAGATGTCGGAAGAACTCGCCTGGAGACCTCTACCTCTCAAAATCACCACTGTCGCCGCAGAACCACAATTTTCACTTTCAAAGAAAATGGTGAAGATAACAAAAGCAACGAGGTTGGCGATCAATCTTTTGATTGGTACAAGCCATATTGGAGTTGTAAAGAAACTATTAAAACCGGCCTTAGTCATATTTGCCAACTATTGACGTAAAATCAAATTGGTTTGTCCGTACTACTGATAGAAGATAAGATGGGAAAATGGTAGGTAGATCTAGAGCGATGGGAACATAATAGAGCGCAACCTGATCAGGACAATACAACTCATTCCAATACAATATGATAGATGCCTAAGTCCTTGAATTTCTTCCTGACAAGTGTTCAATACTGGGGCAGCAAACCCGGTTGTCAGCCCACTCCTAAGCACACCCAGAAAGATGCTTCGGCATTCCAAATGGAGACTACCTACGACAGGATTGATATGGACAAAATATGTAGATACGAAGTAGGACCCCAACATAAGGAATCACAACAGGTATAAGAACTATCATAAACCAAGATACCTGGTAACGATACTGTGGCAACTCTTGATGCATCGCTGAAGGAAGCAAGCCTGATCTCAAGAGGAGGACCTGGGTGGAACGGTCGGTGAAATCCAGAAGTTGTTTCATGGAGATGACATACCTAAGTATACATAGAAGTCTCGGCGCTCTCTGCGATACCGGTGCTTAAGAACATCTTTAGGTGAATCAGTTCTGATATGACCTTGGCTTTTATCGTTTTGCAAATATGGTTCATAGTAGGAATTTAGAAGCAGACGATGTTTCATCTAAGACTGGCTGGGACGGAGAGGTGCCGAAAATCGAGGGGCAGCCCGCGAGGGAGCGCGTAGTAGGATGGAGGTCAAGATGGCCACCCTTCTGTGTAAAGCAAAGAAGTCTGTAAGAATGGCAGGACGATTCAACAATAAGAACCGAGATTCGTACACTAGACGGTCATCTTTGTGTGCTTCCGATGCCCATCTCAACAATGTGTTTTTCTTTTCCTAACCTGCGCATTTCTTCAACCACTTCTCCAACCTTTTGAAATTCGAACCACTGTCTGTTGACACGATTTGACGTCTCGATTCCCGGAAGCTCTTCGACGAATCGAACCTTCAAAGCTAACCACTGCATCGCCTTGACGTTTTTGACGAACTCTTCCACGTTGTCTCTCCATCCAGATGCGTAGATCACTCCAGGATAACCTACTTTCGCGAAACCTGATATTGATAATGATGCCGACCAATATTGCAGAGATCTCCGTTTCTTGGAGGAGATAAGATGATGTGAAGTGAAGAGGGCATGATAGATAGATTGTGTTTGGGAAGACGTTGGGTGGGTAGGGTAATCAACCAATCGAGAATGTGATTCTAGTCCTTTGTGTAGGATAGGCAGAAGACGCAAAGAAAGCAGTTCAAAGATGGGAAATCTAGAGTACGATGAGCAAGAAGAGAAAGCAACATAGATACCCAACTTACTCTGAGTCTCCAATTTCTTTTAGCTGATCCCCAACCATATTCTGCCACTTCTCCTGTTCAGTTCGAGTAATCTGGTTGCCCTTCGTTGTGAAAGTAGGAGCCCCCGTTACTAAACTTCCCTCGTACTCAATCGGAACTTCGACGACAAAGCAAACGTCAGAATCATTTATGTCTACCTGGAAACGAAGAGGATGTTTAGGTTTCTGAGCAGCTATAGAATTAGTCGTTGGATCGGCATATTGTATGATTAGACTATTCCAGAGGTCCTCCTCGTCTAAGAAAGTCAGTCTTTCCTTGCCAGGAAGGAGTGAAGAAGTGATCAGGTGTAGTTCTTCGACTTGCTTCTCAAGAGGCGCTGAACCTTCCATTATTCAGTTTGTACGCGACCCGCAATTCCAGCGAGTCTTTCGAGCAAAATGGGAGCAAAAGGACAAGTGAAGAGGGTTACGACGACGCGGATCGGTTATTGACCGGCCCGACTCGTGTGACGGTTGAAGACTTTTCGCCAAATTTACACTGCAGCTGTCTTTCCGTTCAAGCTCTCACATTAGCCATTTGCTCTCGAGTGTCATACCAAGCACTCGGATGTTATTGCCCTAATCATCACTGGTGGAGAGTAGGTTCTCTCGCAAACGATAGCGCTGGTTTTGTTGATTTTTGTTACTTTCTATAATTGATACCGGGAAGCAGACAATTTCCCTCGACAGTAGATTCACGACCAAGATGTCTCTTTAAATAACACAGCATATACTATGACTGATTCTCTCACTTTGGCCATGAATGTATAACAGATTTTCCGCAAGTTTCGGGCACAGATATATTCGCGGGCCCGGGCCTCTTGACCACGGGTTTTCAGTACCTCTTTCGAGAAAAGCATCGTCGACTCTTGGAAAGACCAAACGCGTCTGAATAACATCCCAGTTGATCCTCCCGCTCAGATCCATTCTAGGTCTTGCGAAGCTACAAAAAATGTCACGCCACCAACTCTAACCTGTCTATACCATTCTTTCTTTCCTGTGTAGGATTCCATATATCTTAACCCTCAGGCTGAAGGTGAAGATTGCTGACCACGGTTACAGTGTTGACAAGACCCTGCCTAAGATTGTCGAATGCCATATCAAAGAAATGGTTCATCATCAACGGAATCTCTGAAAAGACGAGCATCGATTGCTACGAGAGTAACAAAGAGGGATTTACCAGCAGATAGTATGAATGCATCAAACTGGATAGTACTAGAGAGTGATTGTTGTTCCATCGATGGAAGGTGTGGCCGTCCACATCCCTCGCCCTCCATTAATATCATTGCCAAGCCATGCATGAAAGACGAGTTTCGATCCATCCTTCGCTGCGCATGCACTCCCGGGTGCCTTCAACCCATCCTTACCAGAGACTAACAGTGGTGCAATTGGACCTCGAGCCTTGGTGTAGGGTCCAGTAACGTTGATGGCATAGGCGTAGCTCAGATCGTAGGTTGTCTCTGCGTAACATCCTGAGCTAAAGAACAAGAACCATACACCTTCGACTTGAATGAGACTCGGCGCCTCTATGAGAGGTCCGTCGCCATCATCGCGATCGAGTATCTGAATCTCGCTCCCAATCTTTGTGTATCCGTCGGCTGCGACTTTTTGAAGCATGATCGGTGTTGACTTGATGGGTGCGATGCCATTGTTGCACGAGCCTCCATTTCCTCGATTGTTTCCGTCGACTTTGTAGACAACGTAAAGGCTGCCATCAGGATGATGGTGGCCAGCAGGATCAATCGCCCCACCGAGATCAAGGTGGCAGGCGAAGGGATCTGCTAAGGGCGTGTATGGGCCCCTGACGTTAGCAGATGTCGCAACTCCGACACAGTGAGCCGTAGGGTCTTGTGCTGAGGTGGCAGCATAATACAATACAAACGAGGCATCGGGCTATATGCACACATGAGATGCGTCAGAAATGGATTGATTAGAAAGGGGGATCTTTACAATTTGGATGACCATCGGTGCCCACACCGCAGGATTTGCCTGATCAACCCATGCTCCAACTGTGGGTAACGCGTCCTGTCCTGTCACCTATGGACTGGATCAATGACTACCGAAAGTCGAGGCTGCATACATACCGACCATGTATTGAAATCAGGGCTTGTAGCAAGTTGAACGTTGACACCATTGCCGTTCGTGGCAAAGGCAAACCAGGAATTTTCAGAGGAGACCCAGATAAGTGAAGGATCTGGAAAGTTGACAGAGATCACTGGCCCCCTGACAGTGTCACGTCTTGTTATATTTTGAACAGAAAAGCCCGAAACATAACGTGGCAGTGAAGAAATCAAGAGAATCGCACTCAGAGGGGAGAAAGAGACCATGAGCTAGCTTATTCTTCTCCGGTCTTGCATCGCACGCCTTGAAATATGATGTTCGCTTCCTTGTTGGGGTGGCACCAATCAATGATGAGTAGTTCGAGGTTTCAATCATGGAACGTGGAGCGCAGGGAGAGGTTGGGGACAATACACGGGAGATCCGATTAAGGAACTTCGAATGTTCCGTAAGCCTTTCAGCTTCCTCGGTAGGTAGCGATATTCCAAGACGTCATTGCTATGGACAAGAGACCTTTGCCAAATTATATACGTCACCGAGTTATATCAGCTCGAGATGGAGACGGACCAAGAGCCAGGGTCACTATGCACCACATGTGGGAGTGACCAATGACCGGTGACCACTCAAGAACTTGACCATATGTGGAAGCTCCGCATGCGCAATTCGGAAGGCTCGCGTACAATTCGAAGAAGGCCGCCGATGAAGGATGATCCATGACTTGTCAGGTCTTTTCTTACACTCAACGTTGTACATAGAAAGGTTTCCCTCCACGTCATTTATGTCAAGTACCTGCGAATAAATGCGCTCTTGGAGGAGGTCAGTCATCAGTCAGTACTTCAATTATAACCTACGCAAGCCATATGCCCGAGATCATCAATAGTTCGAGTCTGCAGAGAGTTTCGAGTTGAGGGCTATATCGAGGGCTATATCATGATAGATTATTTCGAACTTGAGTGGATCAATTTCACACGGTCAGTCTTAGCGATTGATGCACTCGAGTCCGCCTGAGCATCTGTGACCATGCCAGTTACCCCAATATCCCCTACCAATGTCTTCGACGACAATGATGAGGATGGTTGGCAAGATATGCCTGTTGTGCGCGAAGATGAGTTCGCTGGCGGTCTTGACGAGGAAGATCGGAGGAAATATCACTATCAGCCCTCAGCAAAGAGTGCAAAGGCGACGAATGCAACCGGAAATCTCATAGATGTCGACGACCATGGAAATGACTGGCGTTCTAAACTTGATCGCGATGAGAGCAATTATACAAGGCTTCGGGGCACCGAGGAAGAGGACGCGGACGAAGTTCATCTGCGCACGCGCTATCTCTTTGACGAGGATAAGGCTATGACACCCCTCAGCCAGATGCAGGCGACCAAGAATCTACTCACAGAGGCGCAACGCATTGCATACGTCGGCTTGTGCTATCTGACTTGTCGCGAGATGTCTCAGGCTCTAAGCAAGGCCAATCGAAAGGAGCTCAAGGCTGCGTTGAGTAATATGGATCTTTGGGTTATGAAGATTATGGGTCGATTGTATTATCACATGGAGCTTGCGACGCAAGGCGAGTCATTGTATGACTCGAATTTATGTATTATTCTACAATTCTGCCAACAGAGCAAAAGATGATTGAAAGCCTTGCTGAACACGGCGTTCTCGCGTCGGATCTCGTGCCACCGTTAATGACGACGCACACGGTCGCGAATCCTGAATATGACCCTGTTGAGGCTCGAAGACAGGAGGAGGAACGCGATAGGATGGGTCACGCACATGAGGATGATGCAGAATCCATATCAGGTCAGACACTGGTGGACGAAACTTCAGACAACGACAACGAACCAACTACCCCCAAGCTGAGTAACTACCCCCGATCTCAGGTCAATCACTCCCCGTCCAAGTCTACATCGAGCACCTCGTCCTCGTCGCCAAGAGCGCCGGTTCCTTACCAGACCACGGCAAGAGTCCTTGGAGATACTTCAACCACTGTTCCTGGAGTAACTACCACACTCTCTTCTGCAGATCGTGATGTTACTCTGGATATCCGGTGGACTGTGTTGTGTGACCTCTTTCTGGTCTTGATTGCCGACAGTGTTTACGATGCGAGGTCGCGAGTCCTGCTTGAGACTGTAGCTTTGAAACTTGGTCTAGGATGGATCGATCTTGTCAAGTTTGAAAGCCGTGTGACCGAGGCTCTCGAGATCCAGGAGGACGTAGAGAAGATGGAACAGAAAGACCTGGTTGAAGGACAGCAGAAGGCCCAGAAGAGAAAGCGCTATGTCATGCTTGGGCTTGCGACATTAGGTATATAGCGTTCTGTTGTTTTTCATGTTCACTGATGCGCTCCAGGTGGTGGCTTGGTGATCGGCCTCTCTGCGGGTCTCCTTGCACCTGTAATTGGTGCCGGCATCGGTGCAGCGCTGACGACCATCGGTATCGGCGGTTCCACGGGTTTTCTGGTTGGGACAGCAGGCACAGCAGTCATCACCACAGGAGGCGTTTTGACTGGGTCCGGTATCGCGGTACATGGGATGGCCAGACGTACAAGACTCGTTCGAACATTCGATATTTTACCACTTCATAATAACAAGAGAGTGAGTTGTATAATTACTGTTCCCGGGTATGCTGTACGTCACTCCATAAAGATAACTCTGTTGATCTACATGTAGGTTTATGGCCGGCCCGCAAGACGATGTTCGACTACCATTTAGTGTGCTCGATCCTGTTGTTGGCGATGTATTCAGTGTCCTTTGGGAACCCGAGATGATCCAAGAAACTGGAGACGCGCTGAAGATTCTCACGAGTGAAGTCCTTTCGCAGATCGGGCTGACCGTCCTCCAAGCAACGGTCATGTCCGCTCTAGTGACTGCCCTTCAATGGCCGATCAGTAAGTATCAGCTCCTGCCATCTGCATCCAAGATCGTAACCTACGTTTTTTTTTACAGTCTTGACAAAACTTGGTTACCTCATTGATAACCCGTGGAGCAACGCGCTGGATCGTGCGCGTCTGGCCGGTCGTGTGCTGGCGGATGTTCTACTGCACCGAAACCTCGGTGTCCGACCAATTACACTGATCGGGTTCTCGCTCGGCGCACGTGTCATCTTCTATGCACTTCTCGAACTCGCGAAGCAAAAGGCATTCGGGATCGTCCAGGACGTCTTCCTCCTCGGTGCGACATTGACCGTGTCGACGAAGACGTGGTACGAAGCTCGTTCTGTGGTGTCTGGCCGATTCGTCAATGCGTACGCCAAGAACGATTGGGTACTGAATTATCTGTTTCGCGCTACGAGTGGAGGGATAGGCACTGTAGCGGGACTTCGCCCGATCCAGGGTATCCCCGGGATCGAGAACGTCGACGTTACGGACAAGATAGCTGGACATATGTCTTATCGTGCTTTCATGCCTCTCATTTTGGATCAACTTGGATTCCCTGTTTCGGCGGATTTCTTCGATGACCCTTTGGTGCGTCTATTCATAGTTGCTTGTATAGCGCAAGTCCTGAATATATTCTCGATTGCTGAATAGGAGCACGAACTTGATGGTGAACGAGTCACTCACCAGACAGAGAAGAAGAGCTGGTTCTCGCTAAAGAAAAAAGTGAAGGCGCCTCAACACGTTACACAACCCCCATTAGCCATCAATCCACAAAAGAACCAGCAGGCCAATGCCACCTCAACAGACAACGACGATCTCCCACCCAGAATGGAACACGACTCTCCATCTCAACCGCCCGTGTCCACCGCCGAGCCCAAACAGGACGGTATTCTAACAGCTGCTTCACCCAGTATCGAGAACGATCCTCCCATCCCTGCCCGAGCCGGCTTCGATCTCAAAGCAATAAAAGCAGCTCTAAAGAAAGTCAACCCGGACGAACTCAACTTCACATCAACACCGGTCGAAGTCAGCACAAAACCCCCATCCATTGACCGAGCAGAGTCAGCACCTGCGCTTGGGCCTGGCCATCGTCGGTCTACGAATATGGACGCCGTTTCTGGAGGACTGAGCGCGGAACGGCGCGAAGATCTGTCGGCGAGGCTACAGCGTGCGGCCTCGCTCTCTGCCATTGCTGCCAGTACTAGTGTGGCGGTACACAACGGCGAGTCGGAAGAAGATAAAAGGATACCCCGTAGTGAGAGTGATAAACAACGGACTATATCGGTGGACGATGGAACACTACCTGCCCAGCCGGCCTCGCGGCATCCGACCCCTTTCATACCTCCTACACCATTCACGAGCGAGCCATACTCATATTCTTCATACTCATGGAGCTCACTTTCTCCAGCGGCGGCTGCAGAACCGCTCAAGTACTCACCTCGAACCCCAAGCGAGACATGGGCCCCACCGACGGATTCCACCACCACCAGCCTCTTTGCTCACACCTCGAGCTCACCGGGTTTCATGTCTGGCTTCAGCGTTTCTTCTCCCTCCCACTCCTACCACAACACAAGCACAAGCACGAGTCTGTACAGTGGCGTGAACATGGGCCCCTCGCTCTCATTCTCTGATACTAGTACTCCAGCTGACGCGGTAGGCTTGTCGTTTGGCGGGGCTGATGGGTCCATCACAACCCCGGCAGCGTCCGTGTCTGCGTCTGCGTCTGCGTCCTCTCCCGGTGTTGATCCGTGGACGATACCGAGTCATATCGGAGCGGGGAAGAGGGGTGCGAGTGCGAGTGCGAGTGGTGGTGGGAATGGATTTGGTGATAATCCCTGGTCATGACCTTGGTGTTGGGTCGGGGGAGTATATATAATGCATGCCAATATGGTTACATAGACATACCATTTTTTTATTTATTATCGTTGAGGAATAGGTTTAGGATAATTGGGACTTTCTTTTCAAGTTGTATGTTGAAACGCTTTCGAATGCATATTGAATTATTGCAGCTGCATTTGAATTCTCGTGATACCGGTGGCGTATAGCTAAGCTAATCATCCGGAGTGTGCGGTGTGCTCTCCCGTTACTCCAAGTCCAAACTCAAGCGATCCCAAGCATCTAACCCGTCTTTCCATCCCTGAATTCTCCCTTCCTACTACCACCTGCCAACCTCTACCTGACCAACCGGATTCACCATCCAGTTCACCTCTACCCACTTCTGCCACCATATCTTCATGCCCATCGGGAATCTAAAATGAAGCAGCGTGAAGAGGTTACGGGCATGCGTGTAGAGTTTGCGGATGAGGAGAGAGGGGGAGCGGGGCATAGGGGAAGAAGGGGAGAGGATAAGGTGATCAAAGTGGGCATGTAGTAGATAAAGAAGAGGTATTGTGAAAACCCTTTCCAGTGGCTTAGACACATGAGAAACATATTTCAAGGTTTGTATTCAAGTCAGTGTTGCACTGCTGAGGTAGCCATTTTCTCGATTTCGTGGATCAACTTATGGTGATGGTAGATTTCTGTAGGAAGTAAGCTCACTTCACCCCTACTCAACCACCTGCTCTGCTCTGAGAGCTGCCAGTCTGTATTGGAAGAATGTCTGGAAGCTCCATGGCTTATCAGATGGGTATGTTTTGAATCAAGACCCTCAGTTTGTGGCAGAATGTACCTGGGAGCTGTACTACTTGCTTGGGGTGAAGGTTTATATAACCACAGCCCATCATCCTCAGTCAGACAAGGTGTTTTGACCATGCCTTTGGTATGGACACTTGGTCTTAGTTTTAGTCTTTCTTACATATTACATGTACTATAATCGTGCAGTCCATACAAAATGTTATAATTACAGTGCTACTATTCAAGGTACAAAACTAGTAAGTATTGAAATTTATAGAAGTCAGTAAAAATATTTCAATCTATTGATAGCAATATTTACATTTGTAAACCACTAAGAATTTCTTGATAAACAATGTTTGCTGTCTTTCTTGATGTATTATCAGGTGACAAAGTCACCTTGATATGATTGCTGGATGTACATTGACACAGGTCAACATAAAGTTGTCCATGTGAAAATACAGAGGACTGAAGATCCAATCCAACATGCTTGACTGATTGGCCTTGTGATTTATTGATAGTCATTGCAAATGCCAATATCACAGGAAACTGTCTTCTATACAATGAAATTGGAAGATCCTCTTCAGAAGCATCAATGTTGATATGTGGAAGAAAAACAGAAGATCCTGCAAATTTGGCATCATCACTGATAATGTGACATCTTAGAACACAATGGCCAATATCAGTTACAATTAATTTTGTATTATTGCAGAGACCTTTAAATGGATCCAAATTTTGAAGAAGCATAACTGGAGTGCTAACTTTCAAAGCAAATTTAGCCAATAGTAATCTACTTGCTGTTAGTGAGTTGAGATATTCTATAGGATATAGAGGGAAAGCATTGGCATTTCCTGTTTTAGTATGTACAGAATCTGCACTCTGCATAATTTTCTCTTGACTGGAAATTTTTGAAGGATATCCTAAGAAATTTCATCTACATCAGAATTTTTGCATGAAAGGATTGTTTGATTCAGATAATATTGATCATTATGATGATGTGCAATATTAAGATGAATAGATGTAATCAATCCTTTGACTGAGTTGTTATTACATATCATTATCTCTGAAAAAATTTGTATTGTTTTTCCAGGTCTAAGATTTCTTCCAGCACCAATATATAATATCCAATTTGCATAAACAACATTTTCAGGAATTTGTTGTAGTCATATATTTTAAGCTAAATAAAACACTTCAATGCTGTTCCATAATCTTCCTTTACTAAGAGAAGTAGAAATGATTTATTGTCTTAATCCTCTTAGAATAACTGGTGGCCATGTTATAAAAATCTTCTTCAAAGACTATATAAATTCTACCAAATAGAAGATCATTATCTAGAACATCTCTGCAAGCACAATCCACACAGTGAACAGCATTTTTATGTTGTATTGGAACTTCATCCCAGATTATGAGTTTTTTTTTGCAATAAAACTTTGTGCAAATTTGTTCCTCTTTTGATATTTGCTACTGATGTATTAAGAGCAGGAATTGGTATTTTAAAGTGTGAGTGAGCAGTGTGACTACCTTCAAGCAATAAAGCTGCAATTCCAGATGATGCTACATATAATGCAACATGTCTATTAGAACAAACAACTGTGGCTATATTATTGCAAACAAAAGTTTTACTACATGCACCTGCACTGTGAAGAAAAATCATTTTTCCAGAGTTGTTATTGACAGAGTTCATAACTGCATCAAAGACATGTAATTGTTCAGAAAATCTCATATTTGGAATCAAGTAGTGAACTCAAATATGATCCCAAAGTCTCCCTCTTTTGAGTAAAGCAGCAATTGTTTGCTGTCTGAGTCTTTGTTGAATAACTGGTAGAGTTTGCCAAGAATGTCCTCCAAAAACCATAGTGACTTCACCAAAAGAAATGTCCTGCTACAAGATGTCTCTGAACCCATGATATACAGTATCAATAGCATTTTTGTGTTGCATTGGGACTTCATCCCAGATGAAAACTGTGGTTTGAAGTAAGAGTTGGGCCAAATTAGTTCCTCTTTTAATATTGGCAATAGATGTATTTAGAGCAGGAATGGGAATTTTGAACCTTAAATGAGCAGTTTTACCACTCTCCAGTAATAGGGCAGCAATTCCAGATGATGCTACACATAATGCAATATCTCCATTAGTATGACTAACAGAAGCCAAAGTATTGCAGACAAAGGTCTTGTCACATCCTCTTGCACTGTAAATGAATATCATCCTGCCCAAATTGTTGTCCACAGAGTTCATCACAGTATTAAAGGTCTCCAACTGTTCAGCATTGAACTTGGCCTTGTTTTCATCAACTTTTCTTTTCAACTCCTCAGCATTATAATTAATTTCTTCCTACAAAAGTCTGTTGCCTAAATTTGTTTAATCAGTATAAAGTTAAACACTTTCTACAAAGGACAATTACCTGGAATGATATTCCAAACTTGCTGAGGTTTTGGCATATTAGAGAAATCTTAAAGGGTTTTTTCAAAGTTCATCAAGTTGTCAT